>JADRCD010220940.1:0-13707 GCA_019843815.1 Montemys delectorum
CCTCTGGAACTGGAGTTACAGATAGCTGAGAGCCATCCTGTGTGCTGGGAACCCAGGTCCTCTGAAAGAGCAGCCAGTAGTCTAGAGCCCTGAGCCAGCTTTCTAGCCCAAAGCTGGTTTCTTTTAAGGCATGACATAGTTTGGCATTGTGTCATACAGCTATAATCCCAGCACTCTGGAGGCTAACTAAGGCAGCCTGGGCCGTAGCAAGAATACCTTAAAGGAGAAAAAGAGCAAATAATAAAATGATTATTCGGATGTCTGTGGGTGCCCGAGAAGCATGCTTCCGTGGTTTCAGTGCTGAGGGCAGTGGTGAGTTCTCAGGGAACTACCCCATCTGTAGACAAATACCTTTTTTCCCCGTCTTTCTTGCTGCAGCCACTCTGCAAGGACCCCTAGATACACACAACTTTAGTTTGATTTTTAAAGACATAAAAGCAACTGTATAGACATGATGCTGTGTGAGAAAAAGAACTTCAATATATTAAGTCTTTATATTTAGAGAATTTTCAGAGAATTTACCTAATGATAAATTGATGACTAATTTACCTAATGATAAATTTTTGGAGTTGTTCAGTATAACTTCCAGTGTCCTTTCTGTTTCAATAGTTTCATAGCTAAAATACTTTACAAATTCTGAACGTTCAGTTTGAATTCCTCTGTTTTTTTTTAAAAGGCTTACATTATTTATGCATAGAGGGTAATATTTTCCTCAACTGATTTTTTTAATGAAAATAATGTATAGGCTTACTTACATATGCCTTCTTTTAGTGTTTTCAAAGGAATTTTTCTTCGAACTCATAGGTTAAACCAAAACTATAACTTGTAATCCTTTGGTGTCTACTCTAAATTGGCAATCCATTTTCCAACTTTAGAAACATTTAGCTGGGCAGTGGTGGCCCGCTTACCTTTAATCCCAGCACTTGGGAGGCAGAGGCAGGTGGATTTCTGAGTTTGAGGCCAGCCTGGTCTACAGAGTGAGTTCCAGGACAGCTGGGGCTATACAGAGAAATCCTGTCTTGAAAAACAAAAAAACAAAAAAACAAAAAAGAAAGAAACATTTAGTATGTGTGTTTTTAAGAGTTCCACATAGACATATGACATATGAGTTTTGAATTTTGTTTGTATTATGTCCCTTTGGGGAGTGGCTAATATAAACTCATTGACTGATTTAAACAGGGATTAGTAAAACAGCAAAATGTATGTCTTGCTTTCCTGGAGAAAATGCTTTGTGATAAAATTTTCTGGGCATCAGATATACTATGTCTACTTTGATTGGTCGTACTTTCACCTATAATTCTCATGGGAAAGTAGTGTATGCAGTGTTAGTATTTGGGAATTTATGTATACACTTTTATAAACTCTGGAAGGTTTGATTGGCTGGTGTCTTAGTCAGGGTTTCTATTTCTGCACAAACATCATGACCAAGAAGCAAGTTGGGGAGGAAAGGGTTTATTCAGCTTATATCCACATGGCTGTTTATCACCAGAGGAAGTCAGGACTGGAACTCAAGCAGGTCAAGAAGCAGGAGCTGATGCAGAGGCCATGGAGAGATGTTCCTTGCTGGCTTGCTTGCTTCTCCTGGCTTGCTCAGCCTGCTCTCTTATAGAACCCAAGACTTCCAGCCCAGGGATGGCACTACTCCTTTGATCACTAATTGAGAAAATGCCCCACAGCTGGATCTCATGGAGGCATTTCCCCAACTGAAGCTCACTTCTCTGTGATAACTCCAGCCTGTGTCAAGTTGACACACAAAACTAGCCAGTACAGCTGGTTTTTGTTCAAAACAGTATCTGGCTATGTAGCCTGGTTGGCTTCATTGAACTTGATTGTGGGCCAGGCTGGCACTGAACATAGGTGACCCTACTTTTTCACTGCTGGAATCCAAGTGTGTACCACCACACCTAGACTTTTTGGTGATTTTAAAAAATACATTAGACTTGTAGTATTGTAAGGTAGAAATTGTAAGGTGGGTTTCAAAGTTACATTTTTTTTTTTATAGTTATGAAAAAGGCATCAAGGATAGGTGCTTTATAAAAGGCAACGGGGTCTGACTCACAGTGATGGAGGCTACAAGTTTGAATTCTTGTAGATCCTCCTCCTTGGTCTCCCGCCTCATGAATTTTGATTGCATTAACCTGATACTGGGTAGTCATCATAGTAGACTTAACTCTTATCTTAAAAAAAAATGTGTTCATTTGTTTTTCAAATTATACAGAGGCTATTAGGCCATTTTCATGTAAGTATATAATGTACTTGAAGATATTCTCCCATTTTCATTTTTTGAGGTAAAATAAATCCTTTGTAGTATTTTATACATAAATCCTAAGTCTTCTAAGAGACAGGTTTTGAGGCAATATCCACCTGTCTTTTCTTTGTTTTTGGTTTTTGTTTTATTTTTTCTTCCTGTCCTTATTTGGGGCTGGAATCCTGGGCATTGCACGTGCTAGGTAAGTGTCCTAACACTGAGCCACACTCCCAGCTCTTGCTTTTTATAGCAGCTCGCTCATGGGAACTAAGTGGTGTCCCGAAAGAACTACATTAATCCCTTCCAAGGGCAGTGTCCCTTAGGACCTTATCACCTTATCTAGAGGCCACTTCTGAGATGCCACCCACCTCCCAATATTCTCTGTGGAGAGTCATGTGCCAGGCAGACTAGTTCCACTTTTGGTAGTAGAAGCATGTTTTATTTATATATTTTTATGCATATGAGTACTTTGCATTATATTTCTGCACACTAGATCCCATTATAGATGGTTGTGAGCCACCATGTGGGTGTTGGGAATTGAACTCAGGACCTCTGGAAAAGCAGCTAGTGTTCTCAACTACCAACCCATCTCTCCAGACAGGTAGAAGCATATTTTAAGTGATTCTGCTGAGCTAGAAAAGGTAGAAGCATGCTTTAAGTGATTCTGCTGAGCTTGAATGTTTCTGGCTTGTATTTGATTGGTTGTTGTTTATTGATCGAATATTTTGAATGCCATGAAAATTATATGTAAGCATATATACTTTGGTATTTACAAATCTTGATGCTCATGTTCAGATCTTGAGTTATTTAACTTCTTTATGTCTGTCTCTGTAACTGTGAAGTTAGGCTAATCGTGCATCTTTTAAAGCACTGATGCTGATGTTGAAACAGCTCACCTAAGAATTTGGTACATCTCTCCTGTATGTTATGCAATTCACGTTAAGGAGCTGAGTGAAAATTTCTTGTTTTTGTTAATGCTATAGTACCTACTTTATTTATGTATTTATTACTGTTTATACTGCTGTCTTATTGTTCAGAATGGGAAATACATATGTCTGATGTTTATGTATGAAAATAATTATTGTATTCTTTTAAAAGAAACTTGTTCTTAAATTAGGGAGTGCCTGGTATTAATTCTGCATCTCTAAACTTGCTGATGCCTGCAGTGTCATTTTCACAGGAACATTTAACTACTCTCTGTGCCTGTGTAGACAAATAACAATGTTGGATTTGGCATTTATAAAGGCATTATGTATCCTGTTAGATTTTAATAAATTAAATTTATTTACTTTGCATGCCAGTATATGTACCATGAGAGGTGTGTAGATATGAGAAGACAGCTTGGAAGCCAGTTCTCTCCTTCTACAAAGTAGGTGCTGTGAGCTGAATGTCAGCTTCGGTAGTGGGTACCTTTACCTGCCATGCCATCATCTCCCTGCCCCTAGTCGATTGGCTTCTCTATTCTAGTTGAATTTAAATCAGTTTGTACAGACATAGACAGTTGTTTTCTTTCTGTGGGCATTTTGTCTAAAGTCTTCACTTAGTGGTTCTATTTTTATTGTTAGAAAGGGTATGTTGCATTTGGAAAAATTAAACATTAAGGACAAGTTTCTTTTGGTAGAATGCAATAGTTTTATATAATTTTATAAAGGTTATTTATGGTTATTGAAAGAGAATATTGTAGACATACCAAGTGTCACCCTCCCCCCTGAAATTAGTAGTTAAGGCTATACATAGAAATAATTAAAGAAGACAGGTCACGGAGGAGAAGGAAACCGTCTTGTTGTTCTGATCTTATCCTGTGTTTCTTCCCTTTATTTTGAATTTAATAGACTTGTCCTTAGCCAGCCTAAATATAGCTATCTCCTGAGAGGCTTTGACAATACCTGACTAATACAGATGTAGAGGCTCACAGCCATCCATTGAACTGAGTACACGGTCCCCAGTGAAGGAGTTAGAGAAAGGATCTATGGAGCTGAAGGGTTTGCCGCCCCTTAGGATGAACAACAATACAAACTAACTAATACCCTCAGAGCTCCCAGGGACCCAACCATCAACGAAGGACTATACAGGGTGGGACTGAATGTTCTGGCAGCATGTGTATAGTAGAGAATTGCAAATTCGATCATCAGTAGGAGGAAAGGACCTCGGCCTTGTGAAGGTTTTGTGCCCCAGTGTACGGGAATGCCAGGGCCAATAAGTGGGAGAGGGTGGGGTGTCAGGCATGGGGAGGGGGGAGGCAAAAGGGGTTTGTTCTTGTTGTTTTTTGGAGGAGAACCTGGGAAAGGAGAAATTTACATGTAAATAAAGAAAATTTCTAATAAAAAAAATAGACTTGTCCCTTAACTCTTTCCTATTTGACTTGCATGATTAAATTGAAAATTGTGTGTATAGTGTTCTTTCCCACGTTGTATGTTACTTTTAGTACTAAAAATAAATTGATGAAAGTCAGAAATCAATGGCTAAACAATATGTATAATTATTCAGCTATAAGCCTATTTTATGTCATGTGTGAGATAAATATATATATGTATGTGTGTATATATATACACACATACACATATATGTGTGTGTGTGTGGGGCACATATATGGAAGACACAAGACAACTTGAGAGTTGATTCTCCCCTTTCACCTTGTTGAGACAGGGTCTCTCTTTTTTCTGCCATGCTGTATATGCCGAGCTGCCTGGCTTGAAAGCTGGTAAATGATCCTCTTGTTCTCATCTCTGATCTCAGTATAGAAGTGATGTGAGTGTAGGTGCACGCTACTGCATCTGGCTTCTTTCCATGATGCTGTGTTTCAGTGCAGGCCACTAGGCTTGTATGCCAAGAACTTTTAAATAAAAAATTACATTAGATTCAGATTGGTTTTCATGTTATTCAAACTAATTCAGACATTCATATAGAGTGAAAAGTTACTTAGGAACCTCTTTTACTCCCCCCTTTGTGTGTGTGTTCATGTTTCGTATGTAAACACATTTGTACGTAGGGATGAGTGGGTGCATTTGCACATATGTTAGAAAGTCAGAGTTCAACTTTGGGTGCCTTCCTCTGTCTTTCTCCACTTTATTTTTTTCAAGATAGGGTCTCTCGCTGATTTAAGTAGGATGGCTATCCAGCAAGACTTGGGATGTCCTTCTGTCTCTGCCTTCCTAATGCTGGGGTTTTAAGTATGTGGAACCACATCAGCTTTTTTGACATGGATGCTAGTGGTCTGAACTCAAGTGTTCATGCTTGCATAGTAAGCACTTTACCTACCTAGTCATCTCTCCAGTCTCTTCTTTCTAACTTTTTATACAAAGATAAACTTTTGTTAATAATTTGATAAGGAGCTTTATATTACTTTCCAACCCAGGGCATGTGCCTTAATTTCTTCAGCAACTAATTGATAGTAGTTAGTATTTGTATACAAAAAAGTATTTAAGACTTTGGGGGTAACAGAGGGGGACACTGATGTCAATTTCTGACCTTCATATACACATGCAGGTATGCATGCACACAAACAGACAACATGTGTTCTTGATAACTAGAGACTTCTTATTTAGATTTTTGAATACATTAGTTTTCAGGCATTTGGCTTTAAAATCCTCTTTAAAGTTATAGGAACTACTTAGGTGTATATATTAGGAAAATTGAATGCGTTCTGAAAAAAACTTTCCTGAGACTTCCTTTCAACAATACTTTTGAAGCACAGATAAACTTGCTTCCTGTCTCTCAGTTTCCTGTATCCATGGCAACCCCTGTTTTACTGTAGAGTTGGCTGTAGAGGAACCAGTGTGAAGAGTGGCGTTTCCTGCCTAAACCATGACTTTAAAATTCAAAAAAGGTGGAGTGCTGGAGGTCAGCAGTGGCCCAGAAAGAACTGAGTTAAGGAACGGCACTCTGCAGAGTTAAAACAAAAGCCTTAAAGCCAAGTGATGATATGATTTCCTTATTCTTGGTAAGATTATTTAAGTATAGTCATTTAGCCAAGAGAATTTTGTGGAAAATTACAGCTTGCTTTTTCTGTAGTGTTTGTATTTTCATAAGTTGTTATTTGATGTTAGGCTTAATGTAGATTATGGGGCATGTATCCAAAAGTTGTTATCCTCATATCATTTGCTATATGTGTCAGAGTCAGTTTAATAATTTGTCTTAGCAAACATTTTTTAGTTTGTGGAGTTTAAATTTTCTTTGCTAAAGAATTGACTTCATAGCCTTGTTAGCAGTTCTGTTCCAAATGTTAACTGCAGCATACTGTCACCCACAGTATGTGTTAACACACGGTTTTGGCTTATCCTACTTTAAGTGGACTACCGAAGCTTCAATATTTTGATACTTTTGTTTTAAGACCTTTCTGATAATTTAAAGTTTTGTCTTTAGAGTCAGTTCTGATGTGGAAAAAAAAAGTTAGATTGGGTTACATGTGGATTTTTATTTCTTCTTCCTTGCCTGTGTTTATTTCTGGTTGTTATCTGCTTTTTTTTCTTTTTTTCTTTTTTCTTTTAAAATAAATATCATTATTGTTTAAAGGAATACTGGGATATTTGTATTCTTACCAACTCTTCATGGAAGGCAGACTAACCAATCCTTTCACACTCCTTAGAATTTTCCTAAAAGTCTAGTTTTTCTGTGGGACTAATTATCTGGGAATAATGTCTCATGTAAGTGAAAGTGGATTAATTCTTTTGCAGAATTCTGTTTGGCTAACTATCACGTGTGAATATCTTAAAGGCTTTGTTCAGTTAAACCATTTGTAAAATTTTCTCTCTCTAAACAGTTTTATAAACTACTTAGTGCCTGAAGTATTTAAGGGGCGATGGAAACTTCATGGTTCATATTTGTGGTCTAATGGGGTGTCTTTTGTTCTGAGGATGTTGATGGATGATCTGTAAATGTCTGCACTTAGAAGAGGACTCGCCACTGTAGTCAGCATAGTTGGTATAGTTGTTCCCAGATTCTTGATTTATTGAACAAATATTTAAGGATATAGATCTCAGACTTTCAATGTCTTATACCCCTTCCTTCACTATTTGTATCTAGAAAGTAGTATTTTAACAAAAATACCATGAAATGTCCTTAGAAATCTTGAGACTGTCTTTATGTTCCCTTTTTGAAACATGACAGCCCTTTGCATTTATCAGTGAGTTATTGATGTTAGGAGTTATCAGTGTGAAGTATTCCCTTCTAAAGCATGTAAGGATTATAACTGTTCCTAGGGTTGGCTTTAGTAAAATTAGCAATCTTAAACATGGGACTTTAACTGATAATTATTTTAGAAAATTTAAACCTGATACGTTTAGCTTGTTAAGCAATTTATTGTAAAAGAATCTTAACATTGATAATAATACATTTGAACCTATGGGAGCACCTTTGAAGATCTTTAATCTGTCATTTAATAATCTTACAGAATTACATCCAAGGGTCCCTAAGCCATTGTCTTCATTTACTCCTCTTCAGGCAAATTCCAATTTTGTGAATACAAACTTTTGGGTCTTCAAGAGTGGCTAGCTTCGTCAGCCATTGCTGTAAACATCAGTTATCAGAATCCCATATCTGTATGTGGCAGAGCATTATGTTATATTAAATGGACTAACATTACAAGTTGCCTTTACCTTGGACCAATATATCCAGAACTTGGGCTGTAAAATCTTCCTATTCGTCACACGAGCACTGCACTAATGATGGCCTGGCATAAAGTAAGCACAAGTGGGAAGCCTTTGGAAAACACTGTGGCGGAGAGCAGTGGCGTCTGGGAACCGATCCGAGCTTCCCCGGCCAGTAGATCCTGGTTTCCAGAGAGTACACTCGGTAACGGTAACGCACTGGAGACGACTGCACTTGTGCCCGTGCAGACACAGCTCAGCTCTCTTACCTTGAACTCGGGAAAAAACACTACTTTACCAATTGATGCTGCTTCTGCGTCAGGAAAGCCATCTCTCATTTGTACCCACGAAGCTGAGAAGGTGAATGAGGCCTTTGACTTTTTGCTAGCTTTTTTCATCCTAGCTTGTGTTTTAATCATTCTTTTAATCTACAAAGTTATTCAGTTTAAACAAAAACTAAAGGCACTAGAAGACTCAGTGGAAAATAGACTTGAGTATTACAGCTTTTATCAGTCAGCAAGGTACAATGTAACTGCCTCCGTTTGTAACACCGCCCCGGATTCTCTGGAAAGTCCTGGCTTGCAACAGATTGGACTTGATAAACAAATTGTTCCTGAAAATGGGGCACAAGTCATTCTCTTTGAACATTCTGCTTTATGATCAACTAAATATTGACTATAAAAACTCTGTAGTGCTATGTGCCCATAAAACTTAATCCTTCTCATAGAATTATGTTAGGATTGTTAAAGTGTCTATTAGTAATTTGAATAAAGTATATTTGTTCTACAAATATTTTCTTTGATATTGTACCAAGATAAGTAGCCAACTTTTTGGGTACTGAACATCATGTTAAATATGTCACAAATCATGTTTATTTCTAAAGTCTTGTAAGGTTGTACTATCTATATTAAATTACACATAAGGAAAAATAGAGTGTAACAAATTTTTCAAAAATTCTCATGACTTATGACATCTTTTAACTCTGTTTGACTTGAGCTGAAGCTTTTAATTTTATGCTTTCTTGCTGCCTAGGCACTAGGATTACAGTGTGGTTCCTAGTCTTGCTAGAACTTGAACCTTGAAGAAGACACATGATTAGTATGCAGTATGCCAAGTGCTGTTCTCAGAAGCACTTTTGAATATGTGGCGATGAAGGGTAACTTTATGAAGAGAATAAGAAGCACTAAAACTATCATTCTATGCATAGAAGCACACACCTCTCGGTGCTCAAGAGGCAGAAGCAAGCAGATTCTGTGAGTTCTAGGGCTGCCAGGGTTTATAGTAAGGCCATGTGTCAAAACTAAGAGTAGCAGCAACAACAAAAACACTTTATCAGCAAACAGAGATTAACCCAGTAAAGAAAGCTGTCAGAAAGGTTAGAAATGTTAAAAAGATTAGTGAACAAGAAAGAATACTGCTTTTCAGGACCCAAAGTCCTAACAAGATTTGCAGCTATATAGATAGAGAGAGATCAATGGTTAAAGGCTATTATAATTTCATGCTTTATTCTGAGGGCCACAGGGAGCCTTTGAGAAATTTATCCACTGAAGAGATACTATGGAATTCACCCTCTTATAGAGAAAATTCACTCTTTATGGAAGGAACAACATTAACTAAGAAGCAGAACTATTAACCTTGGCGAGAGATGCCATTGTAGTGGTGGGCAGGATGGGTAGAATGTTACTCTGTCGGTCTAATGACCTGTTTTGATAATTGATTGAAGGGAACTAAAAGATGTTATGCTTTTGCCGTAGGCAATTCTGTACTGCATTCTGGAAGCTAAGAAATAATGTTGAGGTAGGTGGGCCAAGAGGATCAGTTTTGAATTAATAGGATTTCAGGTTCATGTATAGTTGATATCCCTGTATAAATACCTGGCAAGCAGAAGTTCAGGATCAGCGTTTGTCTGGTAAAGCTAGTTCACATTTATCATCTAACACTTTGAAAGTAGAAAGAAAACACTTGCTATCAAAACAACTAAGCCAGAAAGATTAGGACTTGAGCATTTAGACTCTTTAATATAGGTATTTATTAGTGGAAATCAAGTATTGCAATGATTTTCAATATATTCAATATATTGAAGTTATATAAAGATACTATTAAACAATAGTTTAATAAACAAATAATAAATGTTTGTGATAGTTTATAGTGACCTGAACCACAAGTAGATGATCAGCTATGTTTGCTCTTCCTCTTGATCCAATTTTTATACTTTATTTAAAAATTAATACTATCCATATGGTATTCTAAAGCATTCTAAGGTGTTTAATCAAATAAGAATTTTAACTTCTTTTATAAGATGGGAATGCTTGTAAGATAATGGTATTATACAATGCCTTAAGACTATAAGAAAACTCTGTATTGTACAATGCCTCAAACTCAGATTCACCCAGAAGTTTTCTTATCCCTCTCCATTTCTACCACCCAAGTGTGTGATTGAGTAGGTGTGGAAAGGATCTTTTAGTTTTCAGGTTTTGTTTTGTTTTAAGACATAGTTTTTTTTTTTGTTTGTTTGTTTTGTTTTTTTTTATGTAGACCAGGTTGACAAAGTGTTGAGATTAAAGATGTATGCTAACATACCTGTCTGATTTTTCCATTTTCACAAGTTTGCGGATACTGCTGGCTGGGAGGCCATTTGTTGAGAATCACTGCATAAAGATAACTGAGAGAAAATGAGAAGGATCTGAGGAGTTAGTTTAAGATGCACTGGTCGTGGTGACGGGGCTGGGAGATGCTCACTGGGTGAAAGTACTTGCTCTGCAGGCTTACAGACCCGTGTTTGAATCCTTGGAACTTGCAAAAGTTTAAGTGTCTGCAGTCTCTGAGATCCTGTGCAAGATGGGAGCAGAGTCAAGAGAAACCCTGTAAGCTTCTAGGGCAGCTAACCTGCATAAGCAATGGAAAATAACCAAAGAGATCCTGTCTCAAACTGGGTAGATGCAGAGGGTGGATCCCTGAGGTTGTCCTGTCCTCCACGTGCAAGCATACATTCACTTATAAAGAAAGGCACTAACAGTAACTTCTTCTGTACCCACACCGGGGTTTTCAGTGTTCGGTTCTAGGCTTAGTTTATGATTTCAGGGTGGGGGGAAAGTGATTATATTAAAAAAAAAAACAGCAAAACACTCTTTTTTTCCTTACATTATTTATGACTGAAATGAATATTTTTCCCCTTGAGGCATTTCAATCAATGTTTCTTTTGTTAAGTCCTCAGAATTCCTTCTATTCCAGTTGTTTGCCAAAGGTACATTTAATGGAAGAAAATGCAAACAGTGCAGAAGTGTGTATAGTAAAAGGTAAAGATTTCTTCATACCCCCCCCCCCAACTGAAGTCTTGTCTTAAAGACATTAAAAGAAACATAACTGTATGTCTGGAGTTTAGAAAAATCCCTGTGACAGGGTCTTTACTTTGATCTTAAAGGTCCCAAGCTTACAACACAGAAGCTTAAGCAACAGTTAAGAAAAAAAAAAAAAAAAAAACCTAACTATTTTATATGTATTTTTGTACGTAACATAATTGACTGAGATTCAACCAGAAAACTTTAGTTCTATTACTAGTAATCTATAAATTGAACTGTAATTGATCACATTTGTTTTCATGAAATATTCAATTTGTGCTTTGTCAGCAGGTGCTCACTTTAAAAGTATTAGTAAAATAACTTATTTTTGAGACATGATTTCACAGTGTAGCTCTGGCTGTCTTGGACCTGATGGTCTTGGGACTCTGTAGACCATGTTGGCCTTGAGCTCACAGAGATCTGACTGCCTCTGCCTCACTAGTGCTGGGATTAAAGGCATGCAACTACTACTCCTAGCCTGGATACTATACTTTTAATGGGAAGTCATTTTCAACAATGGGAGACCATAAATAAATGTTCTTGGTGGGGGTGGGGTGGGGTGGGGTGGGGTGTGATTTCTCTATCCCTTTCCCCTCCCCTCTCTTTGATGAGTTTCCAGTACATGGACATAAACCTCAGTCTGCTCTTAGTTGTGTCTTTGGAAAACTTGATTTCTTTTTTTAAAGATTCATTTTATGTATGGGAAACTTGCTTTTGCCAGATAATTTTCTATGGCAATCATTGTTTTCCTTAATTTTATATGGGTATATTTCTTTATATAAGTAATAACATAAATAAATAAAGGAATATATATTCTTTGAGACACTTATGCTTTGCCTTTTAAAACTCCTCTTAACCACTCCTTGCTTATGAAAGCCTCCTGAGCTCTCTTGTAGCATGACTCCACTCAGAGGTTTATTGCTAGTGTAAACAGAACGAACTTTGCAGGGGTGGGCAGACGGTAGAATTCCCAACAGATAGAAAGCCCTGGAGGTGGAAGTCTGTGGAGGAGATCTGTGAGAATAGACAAGGGAAGGAGAGAAGGACTGGCAAAAGTACTGCTGGGAGCTTGGGTTTTTAATCATAGAGGAAAGCTGTTGAAAGATATAAATGTTTGCTTTAAAGCAGGAGAAAGATGCATTCAGAGTTTTCAAAAGAACACTCTGCAGTCAAGTGTAATGAAGCGTATCTGTGATTCCAGGGTTCAGGAGGGAGGAGGCAAATGAGTCAAAGGTTAAAGGTCATCCACCTGAAGGCTAGCTTGGGTTACTTGAGAGTTTGTCCCCAAAACTACAACAAAATCCCTCTAGTGTGTGCTAGAGAGGATGAATTACAGAAGCAGCGAGAGAAGTTTCCCTGTTTGAGAGGTTATGAGGGTGTTTAAACTAGAGACAGAATTGGCCCATGACACAGCATCACTATAGGAATATCCTGAGATAAATTTGGCAGAATTTGATGGTGAGTTGGTTTTGTGGAGGAGTAAATGAGGAGAAAAGGTAGAAATGAAAACCCAGGCGTCTGGCTTGATGCTGGTGTGATAGAGCTAGTCTTTATTTGTAGAAGGAAATTTTAGGAGAGCCTGGTTTTACTTCTCCCTTTGGGTTTTACTTTTGCTTGGGGGCGGGGCATTCATAGAGTTTGACATGTGCCAGTGTGACGTGTTTGTGAGGTTACCAGGAGGAGAGGATGTGGTTCAGTTAAGATTCCCATGCTCTGAGAAAGCTCCTTGGGAAAGCTCCTGAGAAAGTCAGCTAGGAGTGGGGCGGAGGAATTTGGTCAGGGAGCCCACCTAAATAGCAAGCCTAGATGGCCTTTTTGGCTACATTATTCATGTAGCAAAGTAGTCACATTTTTGACAGGGTCTCACTCTGTACCCCTGGCTAGCCCAAAACCATATGTAGACCAGGCTGACCCTGCACTCTCAGAGATACATTCATCTCTGCTTCCTAAGTGCTGGAATTAAAGGCTTTTCCCATCATACTAGCTACCATATGAATATTTTTAAGTAATTTAAAACTAGAGGCTAGAAAGATAGCTCAGGGGTCAAGAGGAACCCAGTACTTTTATGGTGGCGCATAGTCATTTGTAACACCAGATTCAGGAGATTTAGTGTTCTCTTTTGATCTCTTAGGCAGGAGGCATGCGGATAAGTACAGGCAAAGCACTCGTACACATAAAATAAGAAAAATAATACTTCAGAGAGATGGTATTCCTCTTATTCCAAATCATATTTTAGGTTTCTTGCCACGTTTTTTAACTATCAAAATTATTGGGTTTTTTTTTCCATTTTCCCCCACACGTTTATTAAGTGTCTTTGTCTTTTTTCCTTTTTTTGGAGAATTTGATAAAATATTTTGGTCATATTCACCCACAACTCCCAGATCTACCCTAGCTTGCCAACTGTGTGTTTTCTCTGTCTCTCTGTTGCGCTCTCTCAATCCACCAAGCCTCATTTGTGCAGTTTTGTTTTGTAACTTTAAGGCTTCTTTCTTGTGCTTTATTGACAGGTAGTTTCTTGCCAGTTGTTGACATCAGT
>JADRCD010220942.1:1337-28318 GCA_019843815.1 Montemys delectorum
AGAGAGAGAGAGAGAGAGAGAGAGAGAGAGAGAGAGAGAGAGAGAGACAGAGAGACAGAGAGACAGAGACAGAGACAGAGACAGAGAGTTTGACAGTATGTCAATTTAGCTGAGCAACAGGATTAAGCCCTCACCTCAGAGTTCTGTGATCTCCATAGCTCTTGAAAGAGTTTATGGTATTAGTTACATTCTTCTTTTCCTGAAATGAGCCTCGAATCCAATCACTGAGCAGTTAGTTGTCTTCATAATAATCACAGTACTATTCCACCAGTGGGTACACTTTGACTGAGAGGTTGTAACATAGTTTATAGGGGTCATAGCTGGGCAGGACTATTGACTTTTTTCCCTCAGCACTCTGCTTAACAATTTCCAGCACTCTAAAACCCTGGCAGCAGAGAGGAAGCCCCAAGCTAACTCCCAGTTTGATCCCTTTGTGTTGTGTAACCAGTGTGTTTTATGTTTAGCTATAGGGTATGATCATATAGCTCTGATGGACAAGCAAGTGGAACGGCAAGAACTTGTTCTGTTTTCAGATTCTCTGAAACCTCCATGGCCAACTTATTTAGAGTTATCCTGTACCCGCCACTCAAGTTTTAACTCAATAATCAATAACACCAAGGAAGATGCTCTTTCTCCTTTGCAGCCTATCTCCCTTTCAACATTCTTAGCCTGATTACAAGATTATAAATTATCATATGGTTTTTTCATACCTCATTTTCAACATCAACAAAAATATGAAAATTCTATGCTTATTTGAATCCCAGGCAATGATATCAACTGGGACAGTTAAAATTCACCTCTTCATCTCTTGATATTACTTTTCTATCTGTTCCCTTCATGTACAGATGTATCAAGATGATGTACTATATTGTCTTTGTTTTCATTATTTCAACATTTGTATGAAATGGTTTCTGTATATTTCTTCTTTAAAATTTATGTAAGAAAAGACTCTATCTGTATATAGCACATCCCAGGATACTTGCTATTGCAAAACATTTTCCCTAATTAAAAACATTCATAAAAATTAACTCTAAAGAGTTAGAGGCAAGGTTACTTCAGATTACAGCCAATAAGCAAATGAAGAAAAATGTGAACTTCATGGTGTAATGCTCTCTACTGAGCAAGATGCTAGATGTGTCTTTGCTCAAGGCCTGAGTTATATGCTTAATTTTGCACATTAAAATTTAATGACCTTTTAAATGTAATATGCCCTTATCAAACAACTGCTTTTTTTCTTTCTCTTTAATATCATTTGTAGAAATAATAATTCAAGCATGGTTCACATGTTTTGGATTTTCCCCTTTATACACAACATCTCTTTTTATTGATTTTTAAAAAAATCTTTTCCTTTAATAGCATAGTTGAATTTTTATAGTTCTGACAAAATTCTTAGACAAAACATTTTAAAATAATATTATGCCCCTTTTTACTTACAGCAAAATTAAGGTTACCAAGATCAATCTTTTTTATTGTCATTAAACCTATCACCATATGTGAAGGCAGAGCTGTATTTTGGTCATGATTTATGGGTTTTATAAATTAACATGATCTTAGACTATAGTATGTATATTTTGAAATATGACTTTGGAGCCTTTGGAATACATTTGGAGCACTTTGGAGTGCCTTAAGCAGGGAAAAGCATTCTTACCTAAAGGAGAAAGGCTTATTTTTGATGTACTTATTTCTAAGTGTCTCTGGCAAGCTTTCCTGGAATCTTAATTTTACATTCCTTCTTCCTATGTATGTTTATGTTTTACATTCAACATATAAGATATTGAGAAGTGGATTCTGAACAGCAGAAATATCTTCTGTTACATGAGGTAGCTAAGCAACCAGAGTCCATTTCAGTGTTATGCATAAAACACTATTAGTCTTACCTTCATTGACAATGTTTTATGCTTTACTAAATAAGGTCACTCCTACATCATCTCTTAACCTTGCCTTGTGAGATATGCAGGGAAAGTGTTGCTGCTTCTATTTAGTTGTATAACACCAACATGTTATAGCAAATAGTAAAGGAAGAATTTAATTCAAGAGCCTAAACATCATGCTTATTGTTCTTTTATGGACTCCCTAGAGAACATTCAAATAATTGTTTATTAACAGAATGAAAATAATGTTTCCCATAACTAAAAAATCATCTATAACCAAACTGAGAAAATATTACTAATTCTACAAAAGAAAGAAGAAAAGAAACATTCTAGGGTTGCTCTATTTCCAATGAAATGGTTATTTTCTTTAATCATGATAACAATGTTCAAGACATAAGGGGAAAAATCCACAGAATTAAATAACTTCGAATGCTAGGCAAACAATAAGGAGGGTTTCTATGATTCTTAACTACCAAGTATGTTAACCAAATAGCTTAACTTAAATGATTCAAACTATTTCAGACAAAAGTCTCTCCTTTGAAGTGCACCAGCAATGTCCCTGGTACTTGTGTACATTTGCATCTTCTATAATTGAACATGTTAATGAGGGCCTGACTTGGCCAACATATAAAAGAGGATTTAATTAATGTATATGGAAAAAATCAGGTGTGTAAACAAAAAAAAGGAGCAGAAAAACATGGTTGTTGTTACATAATTATGTACTTGGTACATGCTGTGGTCTCTGTATTAACAACCAGTATGGTATGCTTGAAGTTATCGTAAAAGGACAGATCTTATGTTGTGAGTTGTTACTATAAACAGATCACATTTAAAAGGAGGAAGAAAAGGAAATTTTGAAATAAAGAAGATGCAAGTGTAGTATGGAGAATGAGATAGGCCAACACAATAAGGAGGATGAGGAGGGAAGAAGAGGAAGAGAAAAAAATTAATGAATATTAGTGAAACAAGTCATATAGAAAATGCTGGAATTTAAACATTATATAGAATAATTTTGGGATACTTATGAAGGGTCAAGCTAAATTAACTTTTCATTAAAACTATTAGCTCAGTGGCTGAAGACAATTGATCATAACATTTTTTTGCAGTTTCTCCAATATCTCTGTTACCATTCTCATTCTCAGATAGGAGTACCCTAAGCTCAACTCTGTGCCTTCCTGAAATAATTTTAAAATATTTTGAAGTAGATGGTACTTTTGAGATAAATTGAATTCTATACATGGGATGGATAATTCTTATCATGGGAGTTTGAGCAGATCTTAGTGCCAATGAAATGGACCAGTTTTAAGGAAGCATTATTTTTCTTCTGAAGACTACATATGGGCAAGGATTGAAGAATGGAGTGCATCTTGATAAGATAAGCAAAGAAAGAAATATGCTATCTGATTGATTAATTCATTGGGTAAATGGGTTAGGTGGTACTATTTCAATATTCATTAAGAGAAAGGTATGTCCTGTCTGCATGCATGTTATTTTATAGTCTACATTAGCTTTGAACTTCACCATAGCTTTTTAAACATTTTTTTAAAGTTATCATGCAAAGATATGAGATTAATCTTGTCTAGCATATAAAGCAGCTTATTTCCTCTGCCCTCATTACCTTCTCCAGTCCCTTGTAACTATTGCTGGTTCCATTTCCACTCGCCAGTAACTACCTTCTGCTTTCAAATATTCTAATCCCTCTCCTTTTTCTCTCCCTTCACTCTCTTTAGGAGCCTGCCTTTCCCTTTCCTGGTCCCATTTCTAGTTTCAAAACACACATACACACACACACACACACACACACACACACACACACACGAGATTGAGGAAAGAAACCTTTGCTTAGCCGTTGTAAAATCCATAGCTATCTTCCTACATTGGTGGCCTGAAGCTTCTCAGTGAATGACTGCAAGAGCCAAAGTTGCAGCAACAACAGCAGCCATCACTTCAAAATCTTTTCCTATCTCCCTTTAGTTTAGCCAACTCAAGCTGTATTAGTTATTCCTTTTCTTCATGTGCTGCTGGCAAAATACTTGAGAAAACTTATTTAACAAGGAATCACCTCATTTTGGTTCAACAATAGTTTACCACAGTGAAGAATACATGAGACTTAAAGGGAGGGACTGACTGACATAAGATGCCTGAGAGAGAGTTTAAGTTGAAAGACTGGTTCCATCAGATTGGCCTGAAGGATTGAGGTAAAAACACCTGGCCCTCAGGACAGTACTTTCTCTGCAAAAGTGGCCCTGGAGTCAGTCGGGCAGTAAGGCAGTAGACATGTTCTTCAATATCCTCTGCTTCAGGTCCTACAGTGAGTTATTGGCCCTGACTTCTGTCCTTGATAAACTGGATTCAAAATGTAAGCTGAAACAAACCCTTTCCTTCCCAAGTTGCCTTTGATGTAGTACTGAATTGTAGTAATAGAAACCCAACTAAGGCAGCCAGAGCACTAGGGAGCTTGGCATCATGTACCAGCATTCAGGAGGAAGCAAGAGATGAATACTGAAGCTCAGCTCACTCTCTCACTTTTACCTGCTAGGAACCCCAACTCATTGAATGCTTATCGTCTTATTTGGGATGTATCGTTACTCCTATGTTACAATTTTCAAGAAATAGTAACACAGACACACCCAAAAGTTTGCCTTCTAGGTTATTATAAATCCCATTTAACTGCTATTCAAATTAATGGTTCAAGTACTTTACATATTTAAAGGAATTCAATTGTTTTTTGCCACGCACACTTTGCGTGACAGCAGTTTATGAGGCAAAAGCTTCATGGACGCCAGTCTCCTGCATCATTTCCTTGGCATTTCCTAACTCAGAGGTAGTCCTTGTAAACTCTCGTGCTAGGTGCCCACCAATATATGATTTATTAATAGCTGGACAAAATTGGACATTGCTCTCTGACCTTTACCATTGTTCAAACATCTTAGCCAAACCCTGGTTTGGAATTTTGTAAAGAATGTTACCCATCCAGACAAATTGTCTTCGGCATTGTGGGTAGACTTTGAAGCTTACAGAATAAGAGACTTATCCCAGGGCAAGGTCAAGTAGAATCCTCATTCTCAGTCATGTACTGCAGTTGAACCACTCCTAGGAATTAGCAAGAAAGAGACTTGTCTCTACAAGCCCAGAAGATTAGCAGAGTGGGCATTTTACTAAGGATGGGCAGGGGCAGGACCTTGAGCTGAGTGTGTGTGTGTGTGTGTGTGTGTGTGTGTGTGTGTGTGTGTGGCAGTCAGCAGTCAGCATTCGAGACTCTGAGATTCAAGATTCGAGCCTCTACCCTCCTGGCTGGCTCACCCGCAGCCCCCTGGGACTCCGGCCGGGCCCACGCAGACCTGAGCGTGTTCGGAGCTGGGGGGGGGGCGGTGTGCTACACCAGTCCAGAGGAGATGGCTGCTGTTTTAGACCCAGTGTGCCCTCAGATGTACCTTGTCCACTGAGCTGCCAGATTGTTTATTTCTCTTTTGTAATGACTGTAAAAGTCTGATGCCATTTTTGAGAAATACATTCAGATCCTGCACTTCCATATATTGTCTCTGCCATTATTTCTTTGCTGACACCTTGTCGACCTTACTAGGAACCTGTTCTCCCAGGGGTTGAGGGAGGCCCAGACTGGCCGGCCTGTGGCAGTTTTTGTTGCATCGGCTTTGTGTCAAGTTAGGTTTTCTTTTCTGTCGGATTATATTTTGATCTTAGGATCTCACATGTGCCAGGAAAGTGTACTACCACTGAGCCATCTTGTGTGTCTTTAGCATTTGATTTTAGTGTAATCTCTTCAAGTTTAGATGAATATGTTTTACACTAAATTAATACATTCAAATATTTTAGCTCACTGGAAAAGATTTAATAGTATTTTGCAACTGACTTGAACTTGTAACATGATAAGTAAAATTTTCTTAAATTTCGAATAAAAAGAACCAATAGCTATGATTAGTATGTGTTTCTCTCTCTGCTTATTAGTAGTTGAAATACAAATATTGAAACCAATTCTTACAAATGCAATTATCTCCACATGCATTTATAAATTCTTTCTCATGTTTTTCACTATCTGAAAAGAATTTCTTTGGTTCTCAAATAGTATACTGATTAATAATATAGTATCAAAGAATTCATAGTGAGCCAAATAAAGTTGGTAGAAAGTATTAAATTGTTCACTTCTTTACTCTCCTTTGAAAGACCTTGACTGTGACTACTCATCATAAAATACGTATCTGTTTACATATATGTATCTGTCTATATAAGTATTTATAAACTAGAAGTGTATAGGCTAGTTGCATATAATTTTGATACATAGTTGCTCATCACATTAGGCAGTCAGGCAGTATAAAGAAGGAGGAAACAAGACCAAAAAGCACAAGAAATCAGTTTCAGGATCACCTGAACCACTGGGAGCTTTGAAGAAAGAAATGTTCATAGGAACTGTCCACACTGGACAAAAATGACTGATACATATGTAGCTTGGTAATTGAGTAATAAGGTATGATTTCTTTCTGGGAAAGTTATTATCCTGCATGAAAAATCATTTTTGAATTCTTTGCTTCAAATATTATTTTTTCAAAAAATGTTTACTACTTAGAACAGAACATGAAGTATTTGTGAATATGAGTATATGTTGCTTGGGATGAAAACAAAGTGAGTAACCTAATTTTAAGCAAAAGATGAGACTGTTTGATGCTCACTCCCACCAAATGATGACAAAGAATGAAAAGCCTGTGGTATATATAACTTATTATATAATATATAATATAGCTTATCCTAATGATTTTAAATAGCTTTATATTAGATGACTGCTTGGATATCT
Source organism: Montemys delectorum (assembly GCA_019843815.1). Taxonomy (NCBI): domain Eukaryota; kingdom Metazoa; phylum Chordata; class Mammalia; order Rodentia; family Muridae; genus Montemys; species Montemys delectorum. The sequence continues at coordinate 8,016 of JADRCD010220942.1, forward strand.
GGTTATTAATTTGAGAATGGATAGTAGAAATTCCTAACAATGTTTCTTCCTTTTGTGATCTTCAGAATGCTAAAGGAGAGGGGCTTGGGAAGAAGTTCTATTTTACATTGGAATTTTATATAGCAAATGCAAAAGTGAATAGTAAAATATATGACATAAATATTTCATACTATGTTATAGAAAATCGTAACAACATAACATGACAATCCACAAACATGAGCTAAATGAATTGTTGAAAAATTAACCACGGAATGGGATTGAAATTACTGAAACTAATGATAGACCATACATAGTCAGGATAATCTTATACTGTTTGCATCCTGACAAATTAAAACATACATGCTATCAAGTCCTGTGGGCATAGGTGAAAGAATATACCCAAGAATCTGGTCATATGATAAATCAATTTTTACTTTTTGAAAATGTGATATATGTAAACAGTAGCATTTTATTCAGCTGCAAAGAAAAAGTAAATCATAAAATTTGCAAGTCAATGAAGGGACCCAGAAACTATCACACTGAACCCAGACCCAGAAAGTCAGAAGGTACATGTTCTCTCTTATCTGTAGATCCAATCTCTGAGTTCTTTAGTGGAGTAAATAACCAGAACTAATCACAGAATCCTGAAAAGTAGAAAGGGATAAATAAGAAATATGGAGAAATAACTCTAGAGATAAAAATGATAGGATAGAGTACTAGGAAAAGGGAAAGGGTAAAGTGGGGGACTTAACTGGAAAGAGTGGAGGAAGTGTAATAAAGAAGATAAAAAAGAAAAGAAAGATAAATAATGCTAAGTATTCTTGAAATAGTCCTATATACCTATTTTTTCCAGAGAGAGAGAGAGAGAGAGAGAGAGAGAGAGAGAGAGAGAGAGAGAGAGAGAATTTATGCCCCATGGGGTTTTAATGCAACCACTCATGAGACATAAATATTTACAAAACCGCAGTACCATTGCCATTGCCCTTGATTGTCTCTACTAGAACTTTAAGGTAAGATCCTATTGCTAAAAATATCACATACTTCAGACACAGGACTTAGAAAAATCAATCTAGGACTAACCAGAAAGCCTCTTCCCCAAGGACTAGATTTCCTAGTATCCAAGTATTCCATATAAGCTGACAGGGGAGAAAAACAGCCAATGATCCTACCTAACTATAAGACCTATGAACCACTAACAATGACTTAGTTAAACATAACAAGATATACCTAAGGGTGCAAAAGTGGCACTTGTATCATGTGAGTAACAGCTGTCCAGGGGCTCAAGAGATGGCTCAACGGTTAAGAGCACTGACTGCTCTTCCAGAGGTCCTGAATTCAATTCCCAGCAACCACATGGTGGCTCACAACCATCTGTAATGGGATCTGATGCCCTCTTCTGGTGTATCTGAAGACATTAACGGTATATTCGTATACATAAAATAAATAAGTCTTAAAAAACAAAAAACAAAACAAAACAAAAACCAGCTGTCCAATTTAACTTAAGGCTAGCTCAATTGGAGAAATTCATATGTACTGTACACCTAGACAAATACTGTGTCTAGAGAGGTTATAAACCTTAGAGGGGAAACTACTACTCTCACATTCCTCAATGATGCAATTTCTAACCATATTATGAATATTTATCTTTATACTACAGATAAGTGTATCTCTCACCATTTATCATAGAAGCTTCCTTTTACAACAGACAAAGGCTACTAAAGAGATCTTTAAATGATCAAAATACAGACAATAGTGATCATGAGCTGCCTAACCCCAAATTGTACTAATGCAACTGTGAGGATTAAGGCACTGGAAAAAATCATGGAAGAAGCAACAGATAACTAATTTAAAGTCAAAACATTGTGATACTTGATTTGTACATAACATTTTTTTGACATGATAAAAGTGTTGCACCCCTGAATTCAACAATGTGATTGATTGAAGAAGGTCTTCATAATATCAACACTAGTTGGGATGGCATATGAAAGATCTAAGAACTCTGGAATCCTAGATGAAGAGCTACAGGCAATTATGGCTGCTGAGGGGAATCAGAATCAGACTTCTTTATGAAAATGTCACCAAGTATGTTATCCAAGTGGTCATCCCTAAACACATATGAATGAACAACGCTAACTGGGATCAATAGTTTGAATGTGTGCGTGTGTGTGTGTGTGTGTGTGTGTGTGTGTGTGCGTGTGTGTGTGTGTGTTATCTTTTGTGTGCATGAATGTACTTATACATGACTTATGTGTGTGTATTTATTTTTCTATGAATGTGTGTATAAGCCCAAAGTTGACACTGAGGCTTTTTTCCCCATCACTCCCCCTTTGTTTATTAAGGAAGGCTCTTTTTCTGAGCTAGAAGCTCAGAGCTGCCATACCTGAGTGACTATTATATGGGTCCTAGTGATCCAAACTCCAGTCTTTACATTTGCAAGGCATCTGCTTTAGCTTCTGAGCTGTCTCCCCTATGCTGTCTTACTCTGTTTTTCAAATGGTTTGGAAGTGAGGCTACTTTATAAAGTTGTTGAAGTAGTTATTCTTCAGAAAGGGTAATGTTTTCCCTGATTTGTTTTTGACTAAAATTTTATGCAGCTTATGGAGCCTGGGGGGAAAAAAACTGAATGAAAGTGAGTAAATAGGCAGATGGGATTTAGGGAGAAACCATGGGGGGAGAACAGTGACCCATATGTAAAGTGAATGAATAAATTAATTAATGGAAAAAATAGAAATTTCATGTTCATACGCCTAATAAAGTAATACTACAGTCCTTCATTAAAAAAAGAAAATTAGTAAATCATTATTACATCAGATTGCCTTTTAAGAGTTCAATCTTAGTTTATACAAACAAAGGGCTGAGAACATTGTTTGGGTTTGGGAATGACCACAAAAACCACTCAAACACCAATCTCAGTCAAATAAAGATGGTTTGTTCAATGCTACATCCCAAGACTGATTGATTGGGGCCGTGTTTAAGACTTGACGAACATGCCTTTCACTTTTCCTGCTCCCACTGGTTGAGGTATTCAATTGCAGCAGGGGATTTGCCTTGTCTTACCAACTGGGATGTTAGTCCTTTACATGTCTCTTTCTGCCAGGTAGGATGTTAGTTCCCAGGGACACTTAAACTTTACTTGACCTCTACTCAAAATAGAAGTCGTATTCCAAAAATTACTTATATTGGTACAGGTATCTCTTATGTTGGTGTCCATTCCCAAGGGCAGCTTATAAAAACAAATACCATAAAAGTTTATACACAGGTGCAGAAAGTGCTATTGGGTGGTTGGTTCAGGTCCAAACTTACTGTCCATAACTATTCAAAACAGTTCTACTGACTTCTATCATAGTTGATTTCCAAGGGCACAAAATATAACAGAATATGTAATCAACTCGGTATTAGACAGTTTCCTAGTAACAGCAGGAACATATAAGAAAGTTTCCTTATAATGGCAGGCCAGCCAGGTAACTGTTACCTGGGCCTTACCATTTTACCTAGGCCTCAACGTTCTATCCAGGCCTTAATATTTTGCCTAGACTTTAACAAACATTTGATACTGTTCAGTTAGCTTTCTTTTAAAAAAGTTTATTTTCAGTAAATTTACTACACATGTTATTATTTTAATTTATTTTCTGAGGTTCATTGGAATAAGAATTTTTGCCACTACCAAGTCTATGCCTTTATGTTTTTTTTATTCATGAATTGATTTTGAAAGACTTACAATAGGGTAGGAAAAAATTTGAAATTGTGTTCTACCTACAGTTACTTATATTTCATCATATTCCTTAGCATTGCAAATCCAAGTGCTATGTGATGCCTGTACCTTCATTCCAGTTACAGTGGATTAAGGTTTCTGATGGCAGAGATATCATGACACCTTGCCTACATTAGTTATCATTAATTGTACATTAAATGCATAAACACATATAATTAAACGATATTATAACTTACTTGTCTTTTATATGTAATTTTCTGAATGCCTCCAAGGCCACCAGTACTGCATTTTCTTAAGAAATAATGTAAATTTAGATGGTGGAATGAAATTATTTGTCATAGATAATTAATCCATAGTAAAACATCTGAGATATCACACATTTCTGTGTTTCATGATAAGCTGTAACAGTGTCAACAGAGATATAAATTAATCATTATGGTAAAGATTGATTGACTTTTAAGTAAGGAATGGCTCCACAGGTGTATGCTTCCTGAATAATTTAGGTTCTTAAATTTTAGTACTCCCTAGCAGCCATTTTTGATCCTTTAATTTAAGAGTTTTGCTTAGAATTTTTTCCTGCCAAAATGATGCTGAAATGGTCTATAAACAGATATATCTTTAGGAGTGCCAATAAATAGATCCAAGTCATAAACATGAGACTGGTGAATAGCCACAACTTTGAAAATTGCCTGAAGAATGCCCCATGTGAGGCCAGAGGAGGGCATTCAAAGTCACTCATAACATTGGCTCCTGGATGGTATGGAAATAATAAGGACTGACATTCTGTATATTCTGGGAATATAGAAACTAAGAGAGCTTCTATACCCAAATTATTTATATAAGACATTATTTTTACTGTACTCACTAGGATATTTGATAAATGCTTATTTTCTTATAATGTTATATTTATTATAATTGGGTGGATGATGGTGGATGGCAACTAAACGTGCTGTCACAAAGTTAGCAGATTCATATCCAAGGGTACATAATGCATTCTGAAAGATATCTAAGTATTCTAATAGCTTAACGTTTTCATTTGTATTTCATTTAGTCCTATAGCTATCTGATATGTCATATTAAATAGGAATGATTATATCTCTTAAATATTTTAGATTCTGAATAAAAATTAAACTATCTTTGCAATAAACATGTAATTCTGAGATCTCTCAAGCATTTATTTATGATTATTTGCATATTTACCTAGCACCTACCGCATGTTAAAGAATAAGTCAGGACTTTCTAGAAGAACAGAAGCAAAAAGTCCATACACATACACACAAACACATATATGCACATATAGTCACTTTACACACATACATATACATACATGTCAGAATTTAGTAGACTACTTTATACAGTACATTTGAAATAATAACAGCAGTTCTTTGTACCCAAGAGGCTGAGAAGCAAGGACTTGCAGTTCATGAGGCTGTGTGCCTCAGATGTCACAGTCTATGAAAAGTTACTAAAATACCACTGGCTTCTGTCCACAGTGGAAGTCTGAAAATGCTCTGTAGGCCATGTGAGCAAAAGTTGAATGACCGTCCTTGTTCTATAACCTTATTTATCTGGGCTGCTCGGAGAAAGTGTCTCTCATACTTAGTATGGGCTAGACCACATTCATTAACGTAATCAAAACAATTCCTCATCTGATATCTTTGCTCAGAGGATTCTAAAATCTAGCAATTTGACATTTAGACCCAGCCACTGCAATTCACCCCTTGGCAACCTGACACAGAAACACATCATTTAAACAAATTAAGTGGCTCCAGCAGATTCAGCATAATCCTTTGGCCTTTATGGGTATCAGGCACACACGTGGGGCACATATACACATGTAAGCAAATGCCCATACATACAAAATAAAAAGAACTATAACCTTCCAATCTTTGTCTCCTGAATCTTATGTTTACATTGTAATATAAAGTACGGCCAACTTTAAAATGTTCCCCACATTCTTAAAAATTCCAAATCTTTTATAGCCTTAAATCTCTTAAGTGTAAGAACCTATAAACATCAAAAACAGATTATATATTTCTAATGTATTATGGAACAGAGTAAGCATTTTTATTTCAAAAGAGACTAACAAGGCCATAGCAAATAATTAATTAGTATAAAACAAAATCAAGTACAGTAGAGAACAAACCAAAAAGTTCAGTAACCACCATATGGAACTTGGGATGTAATAGTCTAGGCTTCAACAAGCATGCGTAGCAAATTACCTTGAAGAACGATTAGCCCTTTAATCTTCCTTCACGTAAATATAATCATATGGATTTACAACATGCAACAGTTGTTGTTACCTCAATCAATATTACAAATAAGGAAATAGAAGAATTAAAATACAAATATCTATGCAATGTATGTCCAAGTATATTCCTAGTAAATAGGACAAAAATATTCATTCCAGTGAGAAACCCAACTCCTGTAACAGATGACATGACTGTACCTTATATATAATAACTCTCTTCCACTACTACTCATTCTGTATTTCCTCTACTGTCATCATGCATCTAAGCAGGTCTTGGTCCATTAGCTGGCAGGGTGATTCATCCATGCCTTCATTCCTGGAAGGTCTGGTCCTTTTATCTTCTACCTGGGTTAGGTTGTGCTAATTTTCCCATGACCATAAATCATAGTTTCAGCAACAGTCACCATAAAGGATCTTCTGTACTTTAGATAAAATCTTTCTTTTATCCACTCTGGAGATGCAATCCAATTGCACTCTGGTAGTCTGAATATATTACTCCTTTTAAACACTGCTTTCCTTTTCATAACATGTTGACTAAAGAGCATCAGAATCCAAGGCCAGCAGAAGTTCTTAGCTTCCAATACAATGGAATGTCTACTGTACCTGCTGTCTGCTGTACTCTGCTCTCTGTAATCAAAATTTCTAGGCAGGCACAGTGCAAGATCATAGGAACAGGAAGAAAACATTTTCCTTGACGTTGACCAGGGGCACTAGTAAGAATAGTAATTCCCATTTGAATCACATAATGCTTGGACCTGTGAACTCTGACTATTGATGATTCAAAGTATACTTCATCAGAATCCTGGTATGACCCTCCAGGTATTGCTACCTATTTAGTTATGCCTTTCTACTCTACATTTCTATCAAGCCAGCTGTTTCTAGACTATGAGGAATACAACACGATCAATGAATTCTATGAGCAGGAGCCTGCTGCCGTATTTCCTTACCTGTGAAATGAGCTCCCTTGTCAGAGGCAATGGTCTGTGGAAAACCATGATGGTACATAAAGTATTCTGTAAGTCCATGGATGGTAATTTTAGCAGAAGCATTATGTGTAGAAAAGGCAAGTACATAAAATGTGCAAATTTCTATTCCAGCAATGACAAATACTGTCTTTTCCAGAATGGAAGTGGTCAAATTTAGTCAAGTTGCCTTCAGGTCACTGACTAATCACTACAGAAAATGAAGTCACCTAAGGGTTTAGATTTGATTGACACACAGCAGAAGTTGCAGCTAATTCATCTTTACTTAGAGGAAGTCCATTTGGATGAACCAATACATAATTTACATAACCAGTACGTGACCTAAACTTCAAGGGGCTGACTCAGTGTCCTCAGCAATGAGCAAAGTAGTGAAGAAGGCAGTATCTAGAGGAGAGTTGCTCAGCTGCCCAAGTGTCCCAGTGATGGAGAATGAAAAGGGAAGTAAATGAGAAAAGGTTGGTTGAATTTGGGAACGGTATTGAGCTGCTTCAGTAAAATCACATTAGAACAAGTGGCTTGAACATAGTAAACATAGGACATACTAAGATTATATCAGGTCTGTTTAATTTAGTCTAGGATAATAAGATATTCTGGGAAAATACACAGTGAACAGTGATCTTTCGTTAAGAAGTCATAAGGGAAGAATATAGCTTGTTCTTTGCAGACACAACAGGATTGCCAGAATTAATCTGAGAGTTAGAAGATGAAACATGAGCATCATCAGAAAGCCTTCAATGAGCAGAAGAGGGCAATAAATTAAGAACTAAATGTCAGGGAATTGAAAAAATGTATTTGAGATGTGGCAGGCATAGCTCTAAGTTCCGATAGACCTCCCCACAAGTTTCAGGAAACAGACTCTGAAATTCCTACCACTTCATAGTGGGGAGGGTAGCACAGAGAGCATGTCACCTTGCTGACATAGTACTGGAAGGTGAAAAGCTGAAGTAGGAAGCAAGGTCTCAGAGTGAGTGCTGAGCTCTGGTTACATCACACATATCCCCCACAGATGGTGATCTGCACCTAGAATGAGAGTTGGAATGTGTTTTAGAATCCGGTATCTCTTTGAACCAAATTTTTAAAGGTTTATGATAAGTTCTTTTAAAAATCTCGAATTAGTCTCATAGCACAAAACCAATTAGGCATGTTTGAGATCAACTTGGCAGATTTCACTATTAAACATTAAGTCCATGTTCTTATTATCTGTTCCTTGTGTGTCCTTTAGAGCCTCAGCTACAGCCTCTGGCTGACTTTGGGTATTGATTCCAGTTTGCTGCCAACATCCCTCAACTGATGTAGAAAATCCAGGCTGATCTATAAATAAGCCTGTCTGTCTTCTGTAATAACAGCTGGAAGTAAATTTTTAAAGACTGTGTTGGCATTCAGATATATTTTGAGATGGTTTACTTCGTAGGAACCCAGACAACAAGGTCCAATAAAAATAGATACTACTTCACTGAAGACACCTCAAAAATCTCTTTTTAAGCTCTCTCCAGCTTTAGGTTCACATTACTTGTCATAATTTTTTTTATCAATTAGATATTTTACCTATTTTTCTTTAAAATCCTTGCCTTCTGTGCTTTACTTTATATATATTAATTTGACTTGCTCCTTTCAAGGTCACATCTCACCACTACAAATGGTCAAAAGAATCAGCTCCTATGCTTTTAACCCAAGTTAAAAATTTTACTATTGATTCATTTATGTTATTAAAGCTATCTTTGTGACCACACCAATCTAAGTTCAGAAGATTATAGAGGCTATTCTCCTCTTCAACTGGTTTAAAGTTTTAGGTTTAAGATTAATTTGTCTTCCTGATAAGCATATTTCTTGTCATTTTGTGTTTAGTAAACAAAATAATCTTATTTAATTGGCATCTTTCAGAGCCACAAAAGCTATCTTGTTATTAAATACAAAATTAAGTATTGGATATTTATTTTAGGACTCTAAAATTCTAGTATAAAATAGCATTTAAGCAAATTATTAAATGCAATATTTTAAAATGGAAAAAATGTAAGAATGTAAGCTTGGCTCTTCTAGACCTTGAATTTTTAAGCCAGATAGCTATATTTTTGTACAATTTCTTCACTGCTCAATATTTACTTAAATAGAATTAAATACGAGCAAGGTAAGATGAAAACATCTGATATCCCTTTTATTAGCCAATATTTGTATCTTGCAATATGTATGATACCCTTACATAGTATTTAAAATACAACTTATGAGCATCAACATCAAATTTGAATGTATTAAAATACATTAATTTTTACAGACAACAGTATAATCAAAAGTAAAAGTAGACCTTCCTCCATTACAAAATTATATTTCATATATATATATTAAGGAAGGTTTTATGAACAGTTCCTATTTTACAGGAATGCACTAGTGATGGGAAATGCAGCAATCCACTCTAACATGAGTTACAGTATCATTTATAGAAGGATTAATGTGGACATTTGTCAAGCCCTAATAGCACTTGCCAGATTCTATATCTGAAAGAATGAAACATTTCTGTGAAAACCCAAAGAAATGTAATCATTGCACATTTTCCCCTGGGTCCAGATTTCAGTTCAATTCAACCAACATACACTGAATGGCTGCTTTGACTGAAACTTCATTGTAGATTGAGAACACAAACATCAGGAAAATGTTTCACTCTCTCTCTCAACTTTGCTCCATAAACTTCTTGCCTATCTAATTTTTCCTATCCCTCAAAGATGAATAATTACTAAAGCAGTATATATGCATATATAGAAATATATAAATTATATAAATATATTTTACATACAAATTTGTATGTTTAAATTTTAATATACTTATATATCTAGGGAAAATATATAAATATATAAAATACTTACATGTATACATATGTAATATATGCAATATATATATATATATATTACAAAATATATTATGGCAAATTTGTAAATTATGTGAAAAATACCTAAGTGCACAAAATTTCATAGTAAATCTCCTTATTTCATCATGATTTTCAGCTTGTTGGTTAAAGTTATCAGTTGCAAGTGCATACAAGTAAAGGAGGTCAACATATCAAAGAGATAATTCAGTTATGTAGAAATAGGATAAGGATTCTTGTGAAGCAGTGAAAGCAAGTATATCAACAACCAGCCACGGGGCTACTAGAGGGTCGTATATTACTATTTCAGTATTATAGAGATGAAATGAACATGTCTATGAGTTATCTAGTGTGTCCTGCATGATTCGAGATAATAAGAATACAGAGAAAATATACTGACAAGGTTTCTTTCCACTGTAGTTATCAAAGCAAACAATCAAGAATGTCAATTTTTGTTGGCAAAAAAATAGCCCACTGATGAAAACAGAAATCTAGTGTTATCATCATTGACCAATTGACACTAAAATTAAATGAATCATTGAAATTCTTCCTTGAGAAATAACCAGAGATGTGACCACCAGGAAGCCAGGCAGAGTACACAAGAGACATAGTCTCTAAGTGCAAAGTCCAAAAGAGTAGAAAGAGCCAGAATGGAGAGAATCTGGGTAGCAGGTAAGAACACAAGTCAAATGTGGTCTTCTTGACAAGCAGAGAGACTATTTGAACTGTACTGGAAAATGATTTAAAAATCTTAAGTTCAAAGTTAATATTATTGTATTGGATATTTGGACGATCACTTTGATTTTTAAAAGACTGGATGCGTGGCATTTTATTTATTAAGACAAAATAAAATATTCCCTCTATTTCTGCCAAAAGCATAGAAATATAACAAAGTATTCTTTGAAATAGCTGATATTAACTCCCTTGTACTATATTGCATGAACAGACTTATATATATGACGACTTCTATAATCCATAATTTAAATATTACTTACATTTTACAAAAGAGTGTTATCTCCCCTGAGTGCATACAATAAATGAAATAAAAATCCTTGTGAAATGGCATATAATGGGGCATTTATCGTCAAGGATTTTATAATTGTTCACAATATGAATGTGTTGTAATGAGCTTGAAAATTTACTCATGGAATATATTAAATTTTCCTTAGAAAATTTCCTTTAAATATAATAAATTCATTGTTTGTATATTGATTTAAATATGTTTGCACATAATTCTTTATATATAAACTTTTTAATTATGATGTTTTCATTATGTGATAATAAAGCAATCTGCCTCTGCCTCCCAAGTGCTGGGATTAAAGGAGTGAGCCACCACCACCCGGCTCTCATTATAGTCTTAGGTCCATTATGCTGATATAATTGTATTTGCACACAACTGTTGCACACACCCCCTCATGCCATATGATAGATGCTCCTAAGCAGAACTGCTATGCAAAGAAGATGTGCACATGTACTTTGATTGGAGTAGCAGACATGGTATGCTTCTTAGAGCTCCCCCCATGAAGACAGAACCAATACTCTAATTAGCAGAACTATTGATAGTCTCTTGGCTGAGTTCTTCTTTGGTATTTGCTTTTGACTAACGGAACCTGAGTAAGCCAGAATCCTGGCCATTTCTAAGGGACATTCCATGTCTAAGTACTGATTGATGTAGGAGTTTGAAGATGTAGTACTTACTCCAAGTTGTTAGAGTTGTAAAAGGCTTTTCTATTTCCTAGTCCCCTCATGGAATCCACAGAGCCAATGGTTCAGTGATAGCAAGATTCAACTTGTCCTTCAACTCAATGTTTTAAGACATGTAATGAATTTGAAAGGGTTCTATTTCTACTAAAATTTACCTTTATAATATGAAAAATGTGGGCTGGAGAGATGGCTCAACTGTTAAGAGCACTGATTACTCTTCTGATGGCCCTACTTTCAAAACCCAGCAACCACATGGTCACTCATAGCCATCTGTAAGGTGATCTGATGCCCTCTTCTGGGATGTCTGAAGACAGCTACAGTGTGTTTACATATAATAAATAAATAAACCTTAAAAAGTGTTAAGAATGCAACAAAGTTAATGTTTCCTGGGCCATGTAAAATACATATATAATAACCTCAGCAAAGGGATAATTGACAATAACTAAAATACTAAGAACTAGACTTTGCAAACTCTTCTTCATATGAGTAAGAGAAGGCCACTTCAGTTCAGGAAGAATATACTTTCCATTGGTAGGCTTCCTCGTAAGGTGCTGACAAAAAATCACTATTTAATTTTGGCCATGTCAGAAAAAAAAGAGGAGGGGGAAAATGTTTACTGAGGTTTAAGCTATTCCAGGAGCTTCAAGAAAATACAAGAGATCAATTTCATTACCTGAAAGTAACTGATTGACATTTTGAATGTCAGTTTGAAATATGGCTGTGACAAATCTTATCCACTTAAGGAGTGCCCTCATCGGAAACAGAACATTTTTCTGCAGTTCTGTACTGAGGGGCATCATTGTGCTTATGATAATAAAGTGCATAGCAGCAGCTGACATTTGAGTTCTCCTTTATTGTCTACACCGTGCCCTGCTAATTAGCTCAACTTCACCCTGGGGAGAGCTGTCTACTGGAGGTAGGAGAAGTTATTCTTTCTCATTGCCAGATTGCTTCTAATTCCTTCCTGAAAAGAAAGTGTCAGTCATGCTTAATTGCATTAAATTATGTGTGATGGTTTAAAACAGAACACCATGTTCTTAACGCTCAGCCAAATCATTCAAATTGTCGCTTCTATCTTGAGTCCTAGGTTGAGCTTTAAGTCATGTCTGGAATTTTCATCCTAGAGAACTAAGTAGCCAAGGTTATCTAACCAAATTTTGTCATGACATGTCATAATCATAGTCAAGAGGAATTAAATGCCAAGATGTTCATGGATCACTCTAGGACCAGACCAGAGTGAGAAGCTTGGCAGGCTTCTTATTAGAACCATGACTGACTATATAGATGATCACACATAGAAATATAAAAAATAAAACAATCCCCGGTTCCCTCCCCCTTCCCCCTGCTCACCACCCCACCCTCTCCCACTTCCTGGCCCTGGCATTCTTCTACACTGGGGCTTAGAACCTTCACAGGGCCAAGGGCCTCTCCTCCCATTGATGTCCTATGAGGCCATCCTCTGTTATACATAGGCTGCTGGAGCCACTAGTCCCACCATGTGTACTCTTTGGTTGGAGTTTTAGTCCCTGGGAGCTCTGAGGGTACTAGTTAGTTCATATTGTTGTCCATGCTAAGGGGCTGCAAACCCTTCAGATCCTTGGGTCCTTTCTCTAGCTCCTTCTTATTTTATTTTATTTTATTTTTATTTTTTCTGTTGGAGGGGAAGCTGGAAAAGGAGCTATTGTAAATAAGAAAACATCTAATAAAAAATTTTAAAAAATTTAAAAAATAAATGAAAAATTTTATTAAAGACTATGTGACTTCTTCCTTTCCAATTTTTATCACCTTGATTTCCTTCTGTTATTATATTGTTCTAGTTAAGATTGCAAGTACTATATTAAATACAGATGGAAAAAGTGGAATGCCTTGGTGGAATTACTTTGAATCTATGTTGATGAAGGCTACGGGCTTCCTGTAAACTGCCTTTGTTAGCTGAGGAATGTCCCTTGTATCCCTAATCTCTTAAGAAGTATTATTGTGAATAGGCATTGGATTTTGTCAAAGGCCTTGTCTGCATCTAATGAGATGATAGTTTATCTTTCAGGTTTTGTTTTATAGGGTGAATTACATTTATTGATTTTCATATGTTGAGCTATTCCTGAATCTCTATGATTAAGCCTACTTCGTCATGGTAGATGATCTTTTTAACGAGTTCTTAGATTTGGCTTGCTAGTATTTTACTGAGAATTTTTCCATTTAAGTTCATAAGGAATATTGGTCTGTAATTCTCTTTCCTTATTGAATCTTTATGTAGTTTAGGCACTTAGGTTAACTGTGACCTCATAAAATAAATTAGATTAACTGTGACCTCATAAAATAACTTGGGCAATGTTCCTCTGTTTCTATTTGTAGAATAATTTGAATAATATTGCCATTAAATTTCCTTTGAAACTCTGGTAAAACTGCACTAAAGCCATCGGTTTTTGACTTTTTGGGGAGGGGTAGGGAGACTTAATAACCACTTCTATTTCATTAAGGATTATAGGTTCCTTTAAATTGCTTATCTGATCTAGATTTACTTCTTTTATATAGTATGTATCAAGAAAATTATCCATTTCTTTTAGATTATCCAATTTGGCAGAAAGAACTCAAGACGTTAGACTCCAGAGAATCAAATAACCCTATTAAAAATGGGGTACAGAGCTAAACAAAGAATTCTCAACTAAAATCTTTTTTTCAGTAATAGGAAAAATTTATCTTACTTGGTTAGAGTCACTAAAAGTTCATTCCAAAGACTTTTCTTTGAAAAAAGAATTGTTAATGAAAATAACTAAAATAAGATTTCACAGAGAAATTTCCTTACAGAAAGAAATAGCTTCGTAAATGTGCACACATTAATGTTTTAAATTATTCATGTATTTATGCCTTCAATCTTAGTTCAAGTGTGTTTAATTAAATTATTTTCATTAATTATTTAATATGTTCAATGATCAGTATAAACTCTAAAACCTAAAAGGAAAAAAAAAGTATAGTAAAGCTATTACAACCCTCAAGACACTGATCTTTTAATTATATTAGCTATTTATTTTTAGTAGAGTTGAACATTACCAGGATATCACTTTTAAATTTTTATTTCAATTTTTGTTTAATTTTCAAGATTATAGTTTAATTACAACCTTTCTCCATTCACTTTCCTCCTTTTAAACTTTCCAGTATATCCCTCTGTGCTCTTTCATCTCATGACCCTTTAGTCACTAGTTGTTATTATATATATATATATATATATATATATATATATATATATATATGTTTTCCTAAACATAATCCATTGAGTTCATATAATATTATTTGTATATATGTAAAATTCCATCACATTTCTTCTCAGAAATTGAAAAATTAATCCTATATATATATGTATGTATGTATATATATACATACATGTATGTATGTGTATATATATGTGTATGTATGTATATATACATACACACATATTCTTTTTTCTATGTTTATTGTTTAATACTAAGCAAACCATTTGGTGAGTCAGCATGTATGTGGTAAGAACTAAATCCAGATCTTTGTAATAAGGAATTGATGCTCTAATATGCTGAGCCATCCCTCCTGCTTCAGTTTATTTTTTAAACCTATCAAGTACAGTTTGTGTTGTTCATATACCCTCAGATGTATAGACTTCCACTAGAGTGTACCATTTGTAATAGCTTGAAAACAGGCAGGGCAAGCATAGCCCCAGAAACATGAAATAAATCTAACCAAGTCAGTGAGAGACTTGTAAAATGAAACTTGAAAACTGTGAAGAGAGTAACTGAAGAAAATACTAGAAGATAGAAAGTGCTCCCCTGATCATGGACTGGAAGGATTAATAATGTGAAAATAGTCATCTTACCAAAAGCAATGTTCAGATTCAACACAACCTCCATTAAAATTCCATCACATTTCTTCTCAGAAATTGAAAAATTAATCCTAAATTTCAAATGGAAGCACAAAAGACACAGTGTCTTCAAAAGAATTCTAAATAACTGTGACAAAAATGCTTGAGTCCTCACTATTAAAGACACAGACATGAGCCTACAGTCTCACATCCATCTGACTTTTCTCAGACATACATAATACTCAAATAATACATATTTGAGTAAAGACAGAATCTTTAACAAGTGTTGCTGTATATGAGTGAAATTATATCCTAATTTCTCAGTGTATATAAAACTAAACTCCAAATAGAGTATGGAACTCAATATAAGTCCTGATAATCTAAATCAGAGAGAGGATAAGTTAGGGAGTACCCTCGAATTCATTTTTACAGAACAGAATTTTCTAAAAAAGAGCCCAGCAGTATGGAGATTAACATCTGCAATTAAGCAATGGAACCTTATGGAATTTTACAGATTCTATAAAGCAATTTAGGCAATCACTAAAGTAAACAGTCAATCTACAGAATGGGAGAAAACGTTTACTAGAAATACACCTGATGGGGCATTAATGTTTACAATATAAAAAAAATACCCAAAAAACTAAATATCAAGAAAATAAACAAAACCACTTTAAAATTGGACCTAGAGCTAACCATAATATTTTCAAAAGATGAAGTGCTAATGTCTAAGAAATATATTTTAAAAATATTCTGATAATATAAAGTAATATGAGTCCTTAAAGCTTTAACAAGTATCCTTGTTATTATCTTTTCTCTTCTTCCTCCCTCGCCTTGTGTAGAGTCCTCTCTTTTCATTTTCCTAGTTAAAGCCCTGTATCCTATTGTACACTCTTTACCATGACTGGTATTTTCATTTTCCTAGTTTCTGTAGTTACTTTGAATTATATATTCACATCTGAAGATTCAGAATTAGATAATACAAATGAAAGATCATATGATGTTTTTCTTTCTGGGTATAAATATCCACACCCAAAATCATAGTTTGAATTCATACATTTACCTGAAAATTTCATGATTTTATTTTTCTTTACAACTGAATAGTATTCCATTGTATATATCCACATCTATCTAAATATAGTTATATAATATACATCATATATATCCCATTTTCACTATCCATAATTCAACGAGTCATAACAAATATTGTATTCCTTGAAATTCAATTGAATATTAAACATAAAAAATCACTATTAAATTAAATTAAAACCTAAATTTTGTTTCTTAAAAATAAACTTAATCCATAAGTAAGCAATCTAGAAACATTGCATAAGATAACACCAACACGGTGCAGTGACTCCAAGGGTGCAGTAATGCCGTGCATCCTTACCAATTGCCAATACATTTCTAATTGGACTTTGGAGCTGATCACCAAGAGGGGGTTTTGTACTGGAAACCTAGCAAACTACTCAGTGTTAGAGATATTATCATTATTTGAAAAGAAACAACAACCATTAATTAGCTACATAGCATAATCCCTAATGAGGATCTATAAACATTCACCATTGTACCCAGTGATAAGTGTACTTACCTATCCCCCTCTAAAGAAACTTTCCTTTGCAACAGGCATAGCCTTCTATAGAAAACTACAACTAAGCAAAATGTAGAGCTGTTGAGCCAAGTCATAATGGAAACATCAACATAACATCCCCCAAATCTAAGGCTCAGGGATCCTTATAGAAGAAAGGGTAGAAAGACTGTAAGAGCCAGAAAGAAGTACAGGGAGTTTCTTGAGAGAATGTGTTTTCAAGTTATGTCAGAAGCAACATACCTAAAGTCTCACTAACATGACTGCACAAGCATGAGTGCAGTCATGCACATCAATGAACATGTCAAATTGGACAGAAAAAAGCCCATGAGGCCTTAACCCTACACAAAGAACAAGAGATGACTCAGGTGTGAAGGGCCTGAAAGAGTTAGATTCCCCCATGGAAGAGCACACTAACTGGTTTGTCTAATACCAAACAATAAACACCAAAATATACATATAAATAACATTATATGAACTTAACATATTATATTTAGGAAAACATAAGCATATACATATATGTATACAATAACAATAAGTGACTAAAGGGCACTGAAATGAAATAGAATATGAAGGGATATATTGGAAGATTTGAAGAGAGGAAAGCGAATGGAGAAATGTTGTAATTAAACTATAATCCTGAAATTTAAAAAATAAAATAAAATAAAAATTTAAAAGTGATGTCCTAGTAAATGGTTCAATTCTACTAACAATAAATATCTAATAATAATTAAAAATTGGTATCTTAAGGGTTGTAATAGCTTCACCATACTTCTTTTTTCCCTTTTACTTTCTAGAATTCACTTTCTGTAACCCCATTCCAGGAGACTGGTGATCTTGCCTGAGCTTCTTGACCACCAGGCACACACATCATATATAAACATTGTAGACAAACTTACCTATACACATAAAATTATGATTTTTAACTAAAAATCAAATGAAAAAGGGTACAAAGTTGGTTATGTAGAGAAAGGGAGGATTTGGAGGAAGGATGCAATGATCAAAATGCATTGTACAAAATTCTCCAGTGATTAATTCTAAAATAAGAGGAAAAATATTTCAATATTGGCAGAAATCTTTTATGCCAAAGAATTGACTGATGAAGAGATTTTTCAAGTGTTTCAAAACACTGAGTGATGGACTGTTCTCTGCTAGTTGTTTTAATGTGTTTACTTATTTACAGGGTGATGTGTACCCACTGTGGTGCACTTGAGGATAGCAGAAGACAACTTGCAAGAGTCGTTTTCAAGACCATGGGTTCCAGGGAGCCAACTGAGGTCATCAAACTTGGCAAAACTCACTGCAACCCACTGAATCATCTCTAACATTCTAGCTAGAGGATTTAGTGCTAAAGAAAGTTAATATCAAGTCTCTTTAGTTTATGCACCCCTTGTCCAAAACCTTCACATTTTTTTTTATATTTTATAACCTCCTTTTTGAAGACTTAGTGGATTTTTCAGAAGAAATTTTTTAACTAGATAATTTTTTTTACTTATTCACCTTACATCACTCCAGATGATGTTTTTCTAGTTCCACAGGAAGACTAATGGAATTTGCCTGCAAATTTCAGGATGTCTTTGTTTTTCATAGCCAAAGAGCATTTCGTTGTGTAGATATCCTATATTCGCTTTATCTATTCTTCAGTTAAGGGACATCTAGGTTGTTGCTTGTTTCTGGAGATTACAAATAAAGCTTCTATGAACATAGTTGAGTAAATGTCTTTGTAGGATGGTGATTCTTCTCTTAGGTATATGTCCAGGAGTGGTATAGCTGGGTCTTGAGGTAGAACTATTCCTAGTTTTCTGAGAAGCTGTCAAAGTGGTTGTACAAGTTTGCACTGCCACCAGCAATGGAGGACTATTCCCCTTACTCCACATCCTTGCCAGCATGTGCTATCACTTGAGTCTTTGATCTTAGCTATTCTGATTGGTGTAAGATGGAATCTCAGAGCTGTTTTGATTTGCATTTCACTGATGACTGAGGACTAAAATAAAATAATTTTAATTGAGTCTAAGCACAACAGGTTTGGGTTCGAATGCAACTAAAGCTTTGAAAAGTGAATTTCAACATATTACGAGTAGTATCTTTCTTATTCATCCCAAAACAGGATATTTCATCCAAAGTACAAAATTTAGATGAGTAGATTGACCATGTGATACTTCAGTAGTAAAAACTTCATTTGAAAAATGCATAATTTAATTACATAGATTATTTCCTTCAGGTGATGAAAATCCAGGAGCTCTTAGCAAGTTGCAACTCCATTTGCCTGAAAATGAAAACACAGCTTCTGACTAGTTTGAGAATAATTATGTGCACAGTGGGATAAGACAACACTGGCCAAGTATGTTGCTGTTTCAATCACCAGTAGGTTTTCTGCCAAATTTGAGGTCTATATTTGAGTGAGTGCAAGATGTGATGCTGTTTCTGAAACAACATAGAAGTAGGGCACAGAAGTTGAGAAAATTTAATGGAGCATGCTTACCAATGCACACTGAAAAAATAACATATTGAAAAGCACAATGTGCAGAAAATGAATGTATGTTATTTGATGAGAGCCATGCTCTAAAAGAATTAGCTACCCATCACCATAAAGTATTTCAAAGTATAAATATGATTGTAACAGTCTGAGCATTAAGGAATACCACCAATTCTTCCCAAATGTCAGATTATTTAAAAATTACTTTTCTCAGATTTGTTCCATTTTAAAGACCAAGTATTTGTTGTATGTTTTTTGTACTATACATTCATTATCACATTATCTCTAATACTGGAGATACTGTATAAAGACTATTGGAACAGTTTAATTCCTCTTATTCATAGTTTCTCAATTTGACTGTCTAAGTATATAACCATAATGCTAACATCATAAGTTCTGTGCCCACCTTTATCATATCTGAATCTCCTCAGTAGGTAGATGTCCATTATCTCTACAATGACATTTGTGGGAGATAAAGTCTCTCAAGAGCTTGACTGTTTGAGCAAATACCTACACTGTGTGATTTGCTCTGTGTGTGTGTGTATGTGTGTATGTGTATGTGTGCATGTGTGTGTATATGTGTGTGTGTATGCTTGTGTGTGTATGTGTGTGTGTGTGTGTGTGTGTGTGTGTATGTTTGTGTGTTTTGGTGCTGATGGTATTTTTTTGGAGGGGGGATTTTTTTTTATGGATTTTGTACAAACAAGCCTGTTTCTCACAGTATTCGAGGTGAGCCTAGCTTAAACCACATACACAGTTACTAGCTATGGTGGTAAAAATTACATTACTTCTTTCTTTCTTCTTTCTTTCCTTCTTTCTTCTTTCTTTCCTTCCTTCCTTCCTTCCTTCCTTCCTTCCTTCCTTCCTTCCTTCCTCCCTCCCTCCCTCTTTCTTTCTTTCTTTCTTTCTTTCTTTCTTTCTTTCTTTCTTTCT
>JADRCD010220943.1:0-32623 GCA_019843815.1 Montemys delectorum
CACACACACACACACACACACACACACACACACACGTGTGTGTGTGCACGCACACGCGCTCAAAGAAGACTCACCTGCTCACCTGCTCACTTTGAAAGAGTTCCACAGACCATCATCCCACAGAGCCGCCGGGTCCTCTTTCTTCCCCTGTCTATGTTTCCCTTGGGTGCTGGATGACTGGTTAGGGTCCTGCCAGGGGCGGGTAGGAGGTACAGCGCACACCGACCACCAGCAGCCGAGCAAAGGAAGTAGACAGGCCCCCTGCTCCCACCAAGGCGCTAGCCTGCACGGCAGGGCTCTTCTCTTCCTGTAAACTCCGGTGCAAAGTCCCCACATGATCATGTGATCAGCTGGGTCAGAGTATGCTGGAAGTCACAGTCCAGTTCTCTGCCTCACCTAGCTGCAGCCCAGAATTTCAGCCCTTTCCAGGTCTCACCTGTCCCAGCTCCTCACACCTGAAAGCATCACAGACTTAGAGAACAGCTCTTTGGTTGCTCACTTCTTAACTCTATATGTAAGCGTCTGGGGACGCTTGCCAGGTGGGCAGGGCCAGGGACCAGAGCCTGGGATGGGTGTGCCCTGGAGCAGGTAATTGCCTGGGAAGGGCTGGAGGATCCCCAGAAGGAGAAACTCCAAGCTGTGCTGGAGTTCTACTGTGCTCAGCCACGAATCTCAGGCAAATAGCACGTTCTCTCTGTGCTCAGAACTCACCTGGGTTACTAGCTTGGGTTCCCAAAGCACGGGGCAATGGGGAACTCAGCACTGTGAATGGGGGCACAGTTGCTGTCTTGGACTCCCAGGAGGCTTTCCAATGTTCCTGAAGAACCCGTTTCTCCACAGAAGCCACTGGCCTTCTTGTCACCCTGTCCACACGTCTGGGTGCCCCCACGGCCTTGAAGACTAAGACCCTCACTCCGTCTCTGAACAGGACCCTGACTCCCTGTGTCTAGATTGGCATCCAAGGTGTGGCATCCAGCACCGCTTTTGTCCTCCTTGTGGTGGGTAGAGATGTGTGGGTGTGGCCTCTTCTGTTTATGCTGGAAACTGTTATAATACAGTGACTCAAAGGTCTCCAGAGTTCAAGGGGACACTGAGATGGATTGTAGGGGGGCAAGAAAATTACCAAAGCGGTTTATAAAGAGTTATTAACCCCTTGGACAGATAGACAACAGCACGGTGGACACTCCAAGGAGAGGTCAAGCCTCACAGCACCAGGGTAACAGGTAGCTCTCAATTTGACTATCAGACTGTTGAAACAGTGAACCTAAAGAAGTGGGCATTCCCCCAGCAATCTCATAATGGGGAGTACATCTGCTGGAAAGAGATTTCACGCATTTCTAACAGCTTGTGAAACTACCTTATACCATGAGACTGAAGTTCTCATGTTGTAATAATGACGAATCAGTGGTGGGCGGGACCACACCTTGTCTGAGACTGATTAGACAGATCCTCGGCCCTCTATTTAAACTCTAATCTCGCTTCAGTACCCTGAAGACAGACTTGGGGGTTGCTGGACCTGCCTTGCAACACAGGTTGGGTACCCCCCAAGTCTGATAACAATAACATGACAGAGAGCGAGAGCGTGGTGCTCTGAGGGAGATTCAGGCCCACAAGACAGCCCCTTCTTATAGGTCCTGAGAATGGGGAAGGTTTCTCAGCACAACAGCTAGGCTCTCTGACTTCCCTGCAGGATACAGGAAAGTTTGCGAGGATGCAGATGTGTGACCACCATAGCCACAGCTGGCCCTTCGGTGTGCCATTCTGGAAATCCATAGCTTGAGATCTGTACCAAGTCCTCTGAGCAGGGGCCTGTCATACCTGTGAGGAGGGAGGAGCCCTGGCAGGTGTCATGGCCTGACCTGCTCTGGATCCTAATGGTGTCCACGTAGAGCAGCCATTCCTGCTCTGAGGGAAAGAAAGGCAGACACCATGCTTGCAAAAGACAAAAATATGGAGAATGTGGACAATTCTTCTGAAAAGAGGCTGTCTCTGTAAGGACCGATTGACTGATCAGCCCTGCTATGCTGTGGGGAGGTTAGAATGTTGCCAGTCCAGAGACTGATTATCTTACCTCACTCAGGTTAGCTCTAATCTCTATAAGAAGCCATTCCTTGCCCACCTCTGAGTTGAAGCTAACATCTTATCCCTGTTTGGAATCTATCTGCTTAGCAGACAACCAAGTTCCTCTATGTAAAAGCTAAGAATGTCATCAAATAGTACCTGAGGTCTATGGCCCCTTCTTGGCCTAACCTGCTTCCCTGATATTTCCAACAATGTAGTTTTTAAATGGCTGGATTTCTACCACTCTTCATTCTGATGCTCTCTTAGATACTGTTCTCTTGCTGTAAAGAGACACCATGACCAAGACAACTCATAAAGAAAGCATGTAATGGGGATATGCTTACAATTTCTTGAGGTAAGTTCAGGCTCATCATGGTAGGGGGCAGGCAGGCATGGTGCTGGAGCAGAAGCTGTGAGTTTTGTATCCTGGTCCACAGGCAGCAGGCAGAAAGAGACACTGGGGGAGGGGGGCTGTCTAAAGAGACTTTCTAAACCACAAAGCCTACCTGCTATGACACACTCCCTCCAACAAGGCCACACCTCCTAATCCTTCTCAAACAGTTCCACTCCCTGGTAACTAAGCATTCAAAAACAGGAGGCCATGGTAGTCATTCTGATTCCAAGCCACCACACTATAAAATCTCCATGAAGCTGCTTTCAGATAAGAACATGGAGCCTGGGATTGCCTAGCTCCGTGTTTCCCAGGCCACGGTTACTTTGGCTTCATAATGAATTATCTTTTATTCCCTTTCAGGTGAGAGCTGCATTTTTCCCATCAGCAAGGTCTGAGGCCTGCTTGAACTATGTAACAAATTCCAAAACATCCTGGGACTAAGGGTAAGACCCTATCTTAATGAATGAATGATTAAACAAGCAAGCAAAAATTAAGTTTATTTGGAACCAGACATGACCAACTGTGGTCCAGGAAAACATATGCAAGTCAGCCTGAATGGCACTTCCACTGTAAAAGAGACAACTGAACGTTCCAGCTATAGAAGAGAAGCTATACAGCAACACATTGGCCAGGCTGCAGCCTAGCAGGGGAATCCCTTCTCGGGTCTCAGACATTACCATTACCTGCAGGCGTTCTTAGCTTTAGCGTTGGGGGAGGGTAGAGGTCTGCTAAGCATCGTGACACATTTCAACAGGTAATGTGTCCGACGAGAATATATCAGGCCAAAGGCTGAGAGGGTGGCTCAGAGGGTAAAGTATTTATTTGCTCTTGTATTAATCAGACTTCTCTAGAAGAACCGAATGTTGATACAAAAACACAGTTCTCACCTCAAAGGGATTAAGGCATAGTTTATTCAGAAACCAAAATACAGGGTAATCTTTGTCCCAGGGACAAAGGCTGCAAGGTTTAGGCTGCAAGTCCTCGTCTCACGCTGTGGAAGCGGAAGCGTTTTCATCGGGTTTTAGAGCAGAACAAAGAAGATGGTCAGTGAAGGCAGTTCTAAAATTCGCTGGTGGAAATATTAAGCAGACGGACGTTTACAGGAAGATGGGGGAGTCTCAGCTATAGGCTTCAGACGTTAGCTGATGGTGTTCTTAGGCCTCTGATAGGTGAAGAATAGAGGTCTTTCACGTTGAGATTTATATATATATATTTTTTCAAAGTGTTCTAGCTGTTAGGTCTGTCTAGTAGTAGGGTGTTAGGTCTGACACAGAGGTGGGCAAGCAACGACTGAGTTGTTTTCAGGTTAACGATCACCCCAGGGAAATTGTAATTAGGCTCCAGAACTGCAACCTCCCCAACTTCCCCATATCTTTGCAGCTTTGATCACTCTATCAGCCTTTATAGCCGGCTTCCTTCCAGGAAGCATATACATTGGATTTATTAAATCAACTTATATAAAAACAGTAACAAGCACTGAATCGCACGGAAAGACTCCAGGAGCTCTTTGATCCGTGAGGCTGGCTGCCTCTACAGTGAGATGCAACCCCCCCACGACGGTCTCCCTCTGGAGGGGCGAACCACTCAGGATCGCTCTGTTCGTCAGGCTGGGTACCTCTGCGGTCCCAGGGTGGTGCTGCAAATCGGAAAGGTTTCTGGAGAACTGCTGGTGCCTAGTCCACCATGGAAGGCTGACAATGCTGGTTCTGACACCAGTGAGGGAACCAGCTGCAATGAGAGGAGTCGACTCAGAGGCAAGAGGGAAGGCCAGTTGAGCAAAAGGCAAGAAATTCTTCCTACTGCTGTGCCCTTTATATATGGGCTGCCACCAGAAGGTACTGCCAACGACTGGGGAAGGTCTTCCCACATAAACAAGGCAATCAGGACAGTTCTGAGCTTACCCGATGTTGACTGAACCTCCAGTTCCCTGGTATGGAAGCACTGAGACCTCCATTTTTATTGGCTGCTCAGAGTTCTTGGGGTGACAGATCTCCTCATGGACCCCTCTCACGTCATCCTACGTTCTCAAAGTCAGAGGAGGCCTTCTTTGACCTCTAGACCTTGCCTTAGAGGACTTGCCTGGTGGAGACAGGCCTAACAAGCACAGCCCTCTTTTTGCTCAACTCAGAGTCAGCTGACAAGGGCTCCAATGACTTTAAGGGCACGTCTTCATCTTTGTCCTGTAACACAACCTTACCTGGAGACTGAAGCTCATGACATCACAGTCCTGAGCAGGAAGAGGTACGTGCACCAAATTCCCCCTTCTGGGATTCTGCTACCTCAAGTCTGGGTTCCCCCATTAACACTGGGCTTGTGTCTAAGAGTATACTGGTGTTCTGGATGATTTCAAGCAACCTGATCCTCTCCCAGGGTGGACCAGGATAAGCCAGAATCCAGACATTTGAGAAGAGCTGCGGGTGGATTCCTTCTCTGTGTTCCGAGTCACCCCATACCAAAGGTCACTTGGGTAGTCATCTTCTGCAAGATCCTCTCTTGGACCAATCAGACACCTGTCTGCTGACTCCTGAAGGCAGAGGTTGGACCAGGCAAGCCCCAGACCTGCCTGGCTGGCCTATGTGATTAAGTGATTCAGGTGCTAAGGGTTGCCTGCTGTGAGAGAGAAATTTACAGGGCTCTAAAAAAGCAAAGGATGTGTCCTCCGGGCTAACATGGTATGAACTCTACTTCAGGGTTGATGAGGACCCACAACTCCAAAATTCAGATTGTAACTAGAACCATTGCTGCTAGCGGTAGAGACAAGACAGAGTGGTTCCTAAGTCGTGTGTGTGTGTGTGTGTGTGTGTGTGTGTGTGTGTGTACATAATTAGCATTACTTTTATAGAGTTCTACTGCTTTTTAAATTTCCAGGCAATTCATCAACCTTGGACACTGACAAGAATTCTCACTAAGCCAGGTTAATATCTCACAGGGACATGCACATAACTTCAGGGCACACCTTCACCTTTCAAAAGAAGTCAGAACTATGCCAGGTTGGGGGTTGGGGTGGAGGATACGATAGCATTGGGTTCATAGTGAGACAATAGCTTTATTTTTTAAACAAGGTGAAATTATAGGACTGGGTATAATTGCAAGGGCTGCAGAGACTATGCAAACCCTTCTCAACCTCCGTTCAAACACTGTACGACAGAGACTTTCTGTTTCCATAGACAGCTATCCCCTTGAGAGCTGCTTGCTGTCCTATGATCTCTAAAACTATGATCTCCAGACCTTCCTGACCCACTCCCCACAGAAGCAGCTGGGTCTACTGCTACTGACACATGTGTGAGAATTTTGTGACTTTTTTTTTTACTATACTTTTAAATATATGCACACATGTGTGCCTCTGTGTGGGTTTGCACGTGTGCATGCAGTGCTGTAGAGGCCAACAAGAGGGCTTCAGATCCCCCACATCTAATATTATAAGCCCAACATGGTTGCTGGGATCTGAATTCAGCCCCTCTGGAAGAGGAGTAAACACCTTAACCCCTAAGCCATCTCTCCAGCCCCTCTTTATTATATTTTTATTCATTCATCATATATACATGAATATATGTTTTCACACACACATGCCACAGTGCACTTATTGAGGTCAAAGGACAACTTGTGGATTCTGGGGATGGAGCCCACAAGGCTTGCCGTCATCTTCGTTCACTGAGCCATCTCATTAGCTATCTGTTTGTGACTTTCAAGCAGTTCTCTGGGCTTGCAGCAGAACAGCTAACTGCTTGCACGGACTTGTGCCCTGTTCTCTGTACACTGACCATAATTGTGGGCCCCATTGCCAATGTATCCATCTTTCTAGCAGTAGCAACCAGATGACCCAGCTCTGGCCAGCCAGGCATGCTGGTGCTCCCCTGGAGACAGCTGAGCTTGGGCTTCCTTGCACAGCCATGGCTAAGGACAAACAGACTGATAATCATCAGCAGTCCTTCTTCTGCCACCTTCTAATCTCCTAGCCTTGAGATAAACAGAAGCTGGGGAGTGTCTCTCCCCGAAACATTTACCCTGCTTATCTCAATGTAAAATTCCAGCAGTGGTTTCTGAATGCCAGGCTAAATTCCTCAGCTCAGTCATCAATGCTTGCACGTGGCTAACAGCCAGCACAGCAGAAGAAAGTCAGGAAAAGGAAGCTAGGTCCTGTCCCAGGTAATCCCAGCAGAGGGAGACAGAGCCCTGCAGACAGTAACAGGGCTCAGGAGCCAAGGCAGGAGAGGAACACCGCAGGCCAGGTCAGAAAGGAGAAGGAAAGGTCGGAGAAGACCTCTCCCAGGAGGAAATGCTTATGTAGGCACAGTCAAGAGGACAGGGGTGTCCTCCTCCTGGGAGCAGAACAAGCAATGTAAGGCCAACTGCGTGCGAGGCAGGGGATGCCATCAGCAGACAGAACTGAGCAGGCATTAAGAATGGCAGGTGATAGCTGGGCGGTGGTGGGATACACCTTTAATCCCAGCACTTGGGAGCCAGAGGCAGGCAGATTTCTGAGTTCGAGGCCAGCCTGGTCTACAGTGAGAGTTCCAAGACAGCTAAGGCTACACAGAAAAATACTGTCTAGAAAAAAAAAAACAAAACAAAAACAAAAACAAAGGCAGGTGTCCAAGTCTGCCCCCTTGTTGTGAGCAAAAGGATGCAGAGGACTTGGGACCAAAGAACACAACTCCAGATCATGCTCCTACATCCTGGAACCAAAGAATTTCCCATCCAAGTAGTTCCAAGTGCATGTCTGGGGCCTTCAGGGGCTCAACCCTGGGTTCACCCTCCTGAAAGCATCATCGTGGGCTCCTGGTCAGTTATAGCAAGGAACAGCGGCAGGAGGAGAGTGTACCTAGAGCATAGATATGCCAGCAAAGCACCTATACATTTATCCTGGTGTGGACTTGGCAGGAAAGGAAGGCAGGAGTAAGACCAGGCTAGCCCATCCTGACCAGTGCTCCAGGGTTCTAAATACAAACCTGGGCTTCTTAGTGGTAAGAGAGCAGATAGGTGTAGTAGTGGGGTTCTCTAGAGGAGGATATGTGTGTGTGTGTGTGTGTGTGTGTGTGTGTGTACAAAGACCATATTTGTGTGTGTGAATTTATTAAGTCAGCTTATGTTAAAATAGCAACAACAATTAAATAGCACCTGAGAGACTGAGAACCCAGTAGTCACTCGGTCCCTGAGGCTGACTGCCTCCGCTGTTGGACTCATCCACAGGCTGAGTGTTTTGGCAGTCCCAGTCTAGTGCCAAAAACCTGGAGGTTTCCTGGAGAGTCCCTGGCCCTCTGTCCATGATGGAAGCCTGGAAATACTGGTTCTGGTATCCGTGAGAACAGATATGCAGGGTCTTTGCATTGGCTTTTTGTGTGTGTGGAGGGGGGCGGAGTAGGCAGGGGAAAGCAGGGCTTGGGTCAGTGTGGGTTTGCTAGGATTTCCTTATCTGGGAAATGAGATGAAAGAGTTGAACTCCATCCCGCAGCATTGATAGAGCCTGAGTGCAAAAGGCAGCCCAGGCACCCAGAATGCAAAGAGTTAACAGGTGAAGAGTCAGCCACAACAGGACGAGTCAACACCTCTGCAAGAGGGAGATCTGAGCAGACAAGAGGGGAAGATCAGTCTTCCTTCTGACCGGGCTGCCACCAGACAATGCCACCCCCATCATCTGCGACAGTCAAGACGGCACTTCGGGTGAGGATCCTACTAGGGGGACACTAATTTGTGGCAAGTTGACATCAAAACCAACCAGATTGGCAGGGAAGGGTTAGAGTGTGCTCATCATTAGGGGTCCTTCAGCTTCATGTGCAACTGTTAACTCTTTACATTCTGAATGTCTGGGCTGCTGTTTGCACTCAGGCTCTATGAATGCTGGGGCGGGGGGTGGGGGGGAGGATGGAATTCAACTCTTTCATCTCATTTCCCAGATAAGGAAAAGGAAACCCAGACTGACCCAAGCCCTGCTTTCCCCTGCCTACCCCCCCCCCCCAATACTGCAAAGACCCTGCCGTCAGAGGAGGAGATAGGTCAGCCTCTGACCCTGTGGGTGGTCTGGCCTGCTCTCCCCTGCTGCCTGGCCTGGGGAGGAAGACATAGATGTTCTCAAGAAGGTTGCTCTTCTCCCAGAGTGTGCACACTCCTCCACTGTAGCCGGGCTATGCAAGACGTCTGAGAGAAGCTGGCTGCGTCTCCGCTCTGATCTCTCTCTTGCGTGACCAATGTCCTTTCCAGAGCAGCCTGATGTACCCCAGTTCCCTCCCAACACCTCCAGACTCATCACTGCCCTCAGCCCACTGTGCCTGTCTTCCCAGTCGCTCTGGAACCTGCTCCACCTCCGTGTCCCTGAAAAGGCTTCCAATAAGACAGATTAGGGAGTAGGACCTCTCCCTGGGTCACTGGACAGGCGTTGGGTAAAGTTTGGGTGCCTTAAAATCTGTTAAAATTGGCCCTAGTGATAATGAGGCGCCAGCTCCCCAAGGCACAGTCCAAGCCAGGATTGTGTCAATGTGTTCAGGACTCTGTGCTGTCACATGCCCTTTGGCGAACTCTAGATGACTCTGAAATTATTCTACCTTAGCCAGAGTGGGGAGCCTTTCCTGTGATGGTCACTCACAGGGACACTGTGAGTCGTGGAAATGGGATAATGCTGTGGTTGCTACAATCTCAATCTTTCCTTTGCACGAGAGATTGTTTGTGTTTGAGCCAAACATCCCTTTCTAGCTACACAGACACAGTGCTCGATTGACAAAATGGACTGGCTGAAGGATGCTTTCCTGTACTGCCACACTCCTCAATATTACGTTAAGCCCAATATGAGGACTCTCTAGAGCGGTCTTTTCCGGGCTACTTTCAGTACCATGGTATCTAAGTTAGAGCTTCTGTCGCGGTGATGAAACACTATGACCAAAGCGACCGAAGAAGAAAGCATTTATTTGTCTTACTCTTCCACATCATTGAAGGAAGACAAGACAGGAACTGAAACAGAGAAAATAGAGGCAGAGCTGAGGCAGAAACCATGGAGGGGTGGGTGCTCCTTATTGGCTTGCTCCCCATGGCTTGCTCAGCCTCTTTTCTTACAGAACCCAAAACTACCTGCCCAGAAGTGACCCCACCCACAATCCACTGGGCCCTCCCCATCAATTACTAATTAAGAAAACCCCTAAAGCCTTGCCAAACAGCTTGATCTTATGGAGACTTTTTCTCAAGTGAGACTCTCTCCTCTCCAGGGACTCTAGCTAGTGTCAAGTTGACATAAAACTAGCCAGCCCAAATGGTAGCATTAAAAGAGAAAAGCAACAGAGACAGTAGAGTGTCAGCCATAGCTGATGAGACAACAGACCAAGCCATGGAAAGGGTAAAACCATGGCTAATTAACAGCTAAAGAGGCAAAGAGAAGCCGACAGCAGGCTGAGCTGCAAAAAAAAAAAAAACAAAAAAAAAACAAAACAAAACTGCAGAACAGCTGGCTGCACTCACAACAGCAAAGCAAATAGGCTGACAGCAGAGGCTCAAGTGGCAGTGACTGTGACAGTGGCCATAACAACGGGAGGAAACTAAGCAACTAAAGACAGGAACCAAGGCCAGAACAAGAGGAGGGACGGTAGAGTGCGTAGAAGAGAGATGCAGCTGAAGGGCAGGGGCGACGAAGAGCCAGAGAACACAACGGGAAACAGTCTGGAGAGTTATCAAGGCTTTAGGGTGGAGGGTCTCAGAGAGCCCAGGCCTGAGAAATCTCACACTGGCCACCGAGGAACCCTATCTTAGGCCTATACAGTGACTAAAGGTCCTGATATCCCAGGTCTGCACAGGAACACTCTAGTGCTAGAAAGAGCCACCTACAACTGCTCCCAAGGGCCTATTGCCACTGTCCCCTGCTGCCGGGTGTCAAGGGATACAAAAGCTTGCAAGGCCAACATTGAGCCTTTTCTCTGCAAAGGAACCCAAGTCAGCTGATCAGTGACACCGGAAGTCACCACAGCCTCCAGCCATCAGAGCTCAGGTACCCTCCTCTCGGATGCTCTAGTCTCTTTATGTCCCTTTCCTTTCTCCCTTTAGTGTAACTAACTATCCTTCTGGTCCCTTCCATCTCCTTACTGGATTCGTGGGCGAACCATATTGCAGATTTTCAGTCTTGTTATTTCTATAAGGTTCTGTTCATGGACTGCTAAATCTCTCCTGAAATCCACGTATTTACCTGCTGTGTATACATTTCTCTCACAGATTGTTGTTGTTGTTGTTGTTGTTGTTGTTGTTGTTGCTGTTGCTGTACTGAATGAAGTATTTCAAATTCTCTATCCAGTAGCTGTGTGGTTTATGGGCCTGTTTCCTTTGCTTTGTTTCTGGTTTTGATTTTCTCCTGCAGTGCTTCAGCCCTGGGCTTGGTACTTACTGGGCAAGCACCCTACCACACTGTACGTTGTTTTTCTTGCTTGTGGCCTCATGTTCTTGCCACTCACTTCCACACTAATGTCCCTGCCCAATGTTCTTATCAAGAAGGCACAAACAAGCTGCCCAAGCAACTTTATCTTTCTCTTCCTTTTGCCTCCAAACCCAGCGCCTTTGCCTCAAAGTCCTGTTTGTGGGATACTTAAACAGCTGGGGATGGGGAGGCACCCACAGCGAGACTTGCTGAATTACAGTCAAAGAATAGGAAGGTGTTGTGTATTCGTGCCCACTGGCACCTACTCAGCTCAGTGTTGACATAAACTATGAAAAGAACCCTCACAGCATGCCAAGAAATCCCTATATTGTTGCAGGAGACACATCTTCATCTTCGTTAGTGACTACACCATGCAGCTGAATGCAGAAAGCAACCCTAAGGGGAAATGAGCTCATGACAATCAAAAGCCATCTTCTTACAAAGTCCTGGGGGAAATAACTTCTGGAGAGATGTTGCTCTGAATGCTTAATTTATAAACCTGAAAAAAAAAAAAAAAAAACAATTCACTGAAAATTCTCAGAGATGGGCAGCAAGCACACAAGCATTCCAGTGAGCGCAGCCCTGGTCCAGTCCCCACGGAGAGCAGATCAGCAGACCCCTGCTAGCCAAGCTTGGCAAGGGAGTGGGCACATGACACTTCCACAAGCTGCGGCTCACGCACCAGGACAGCTGTTTGCTGAGAGGCACACAGGAATGTCCATCAATGGGCTCCCGCAACAATACAGCCTTTGATACAGCAGTTGCCCAGGGAGAAAGGGCAAGGTACGCTGCATCTGGAAGGGCCAGCGGGCACAGTGACTCAGTCTTCTGGTTCTTTTGTCGCTTGCTTCCAGCTTCCCCAATGCTGACTGCGGCACTGCTCACCCTCATGCCTGCCTGCCTGACAAAGTAGGCTTTATGAACAGCGTTTGGAAACTCAGTGCAGGGAGCCACAGCGGTGTGCAGAGTGGAAGTTCAGATCCAGCTGGGTTGCAGTCATCACCTGGGAACTAGATGGAGAGGCGGGTGACTGTCTGAGCCTTGACAGTCACAGGCATTGGCACATGGAGCCATCTAACAGGCTGGCTCTGGAGTGGGCCTTCTTAAACACCTCCCAAACCTGGAGGGTGGATGGAAAAAGCCACACTCACTCTTGAATAGCCAGGGCTGCTGTGCCCATAGCCACATGGAGGACAGGTGTGGACCCAAGGGCTCCTCTAAGAACGAGGCTCACAGCCAAGGTCATAGAGAGCCACACAGGGCTGAGGGAAGAAGGTCCGGAATAAAGGAAGCCCGTCTCCTGCAGAGAATCTATGCTTTCCTTTCTAACCCTTGTATATGCGTTGGTTAAAGGAGCTGTAAAAGCCCCCACAAACGGAATTGCTTAAACAGCTATTGCCTTATAGCCAGAAGACCAGGAACCCAAGATCAAGGTGTCTGGAAGCTCTGGAGAGTAGCCATCCTTCTCCCTGGAGACTTTCAGCAACCCTGGTACCCTTGACTTGTCAAAGCAGCGCTGCAACCTCGACTTCCATCTTTACGCATTTCTCTCTGTGCTGCTGTGTGTCCCCAAACTTCCCCTCCTGTGATACCACCAGTCCTACTCAATTAGGGCCACCCTAGTGACTGCATCATTATTTAGTGAGCTCTGAAAAGTCCCTATTTTGGTCACATTCTATGGGACACATGTTAGGAATTCAAATAAGATCATCTTGGAAAGACACAATTCCATTGATAAATATTCATGATGTGTTCAATATTCATGAAAGATGAGCCTTCATGCATATTCCCCAAGGGCCCATCTTCTGAGGGTTTGTGTGCAGGAGAGGAAGGTTTTACAAATCTCTGAACCTGTCCTGAGTTGAAGAATATCCCCCAAATCCATGCCCAAGTGGACCCTTGGGGAAAAGGTGCAGTATTTACCCCTGAATTCCCAGAGCTCAGAAAGCTGGGCAAGGGAGATGGTTATGAGTTTGAGGCCAGCATGGGCTACACGGTGGGTTCTCAGCAAACCTGGGCTACCGCGTGAGACCTTATCTCAAAAAAGCAGAGCTAAGAATGATTGCTTGTACATGTAAGCCCAGGACGTGGGGGACTGAGGCAGGGAGATTTCCAGGACTTTGATGGAAAGAAGAGACGGTTCTCAGATTTCACCTAGAACTTGGTTGAGGGAGGGTAAAGCCTTTGTCTTGTTTCCAGGGCACTCAGAAAAAAAAAAAAAAAAAAAAACGGTTGTGGAATTTGGAAGCGAGTGAACTGTCGGGTGCGTGAAAAACAAATCAATTGTTAGAATTCCCACTGAAGCATCCATTGACCTGACAGAGCTGAGTGTCTCTAGGAGCGAGTGTGTGGGTCAATGACTGACCCTTCATGCACTGTTAGCCCATTCATTTCCAAGTCACTAAGAGATAATAAAACAACCTCTTGACCACAAGGAGGAAGCAGACTTACACACACACACACACACACACACACACACACTCACACACACTAGTGTGTTCTCTTTCTTATCTAGGCCCTGATAGGTCTTCATCTTCTTATCTGGCTTGTGGAAGGCTCATCTTCTTCCCTGGAGTCAGGCCTGGTCCTCGTCATCCCACGCTCGCCTCACTACAAGGCCAGTAGCTTTCTCCCTAACATCTCTTCTGCACTCTTCAGAATAGCCATAGTGCTGGGCATCAGCTGAGGTGTCAGGCTGAGCAAGGATCCTGACCTGCTTTCTTGACAAGGCCAAGACCTGATCTGGGACACAAGGTTTTAGGAATGCCACTGTCAGGAAGAAACGCTAGGTACAAAGAACCAAGTCAACCCAAGACTATAGGGTACATCCTCCTGCCTCAGAGCCTATCTGACCCTCCCCCCTGCAAGGGTTCATTTCCAGTTCTCCACATATAGAACTCTGCTCTAAGAGTTTGAGACACACTGAAAACAGGTGTGTACCCTGCTCATCCCAGACACAACAGCCACTCTGCTGTGTGGTTGTAGTGCTCGAGGCTCTGGGCCATGGAAGATATGACAAGATTAGTTTTATCAGATTCTATGTTAGTGCAGCATTAAAGAATGAGTCTTCCGGGCTGGAGAGATGGCTCAGCGGCTAAGAGCACCAGTTGCTCTTCCAAAGGTCCTGAGTTCAAATTCCGGCAACCACATGGTGGCTCATTACCATCCGTAATGAGATCTGATGCCCTCTTCTGGGGAGTCTGAAGACAGCTACAGTGTACTTACATATAATAAATAAATAAATAAATCTTGAAAAAAAACAAAAAAAGAATGAGTCTTCCTTCCTCTTGAAGTACTTTAAAACAAGAATGAGCCCAAATATGAAGTCCCCACTTCTTTCTCTGTGCCTTCCATCTGCCTGTCATCTGTGGTTTGTGACCTGTGAGTTGTCGATCATATGCATGTGATGTCTATCTATCCTTTGTCCCCAACAAAGGGGGTTGTTCTGTATTCACTGAACAGCATAAAAAGCATGGCATAGGGGAGGATGAATTCTCCGTCTACAGATATCCTGTTCAGTCACACAAGGGAAGAAGCCATTTTACTGACCCCCAACTGACACAGAATAACACTCAAAACTGGGAACAAATGTTACCAACCTATTTCCAGCCTTTATGGTGGATACACGTTAAGTTTCTTTTTAACCTATTAGCTGCTTTCAGCAAATGATTACCACAACACACACACACACATACACACACACAATTCTGAGCCAGGGGTAAGGAAGAGTACATAGTTCAAGATTAAAGCCACATATTTAGCTTAGATTGTAAAAGCTGATTACATAGGAAGTCCAGGGCATAGTAAGCTTGGTTACATTGTTTTCTTAAATACAACTTAAACAGACCCATACATAGTTTTAAATGATTTTCAGCCATATTATGAGCTTGTTCTCAAGATTTGGCAAACATTCCATTTCTAAAGGCATGAGATTTTTTTCAGATAATTCTATTCCCACAAGATCTCACCTTGCATTTTGCCATGCTCCAGTGAGAAAAGCCTTCTGCATCAAAGACCCCCATGACCTTCCCTCTACTCTGACTCATTCTAAATTTGATAAGTCATAGCAGATTTTATGAACAGTTTTAGGTCTGGAGATGTTACTACAAGAAATTTCAAGTACAAATGAATAGCTGACAAGCTATTTTTCTTTTATTAGAGGTCTATCTATCTATCTATCCATCCATCCATCCATCCGTCCGTCCGTCCGTCCGTCCGTCCGTCTGTCTGTCTGTCTGTCTGTCTGTCTGTCTATCTATCTATCTATTTTGTGCAGTGCCCAAGGAAGCCAGAAGAGGACATCAGATCCCCCCTGAAACTGGAGATGTAAACAGTTGTGACTCCTACACACACTATGTGGGTACTAGGAACAAGAACCCAGGTCCTTTGCAAGAGCAGACAGTGCTCTTAACTGCTGAGCCATCCCTCCAGCCCTAGGAGCTTTTTTTTTTTTTTTTTTTTTGTTATGCTCTTAAAATAGATTGGATGCTGGTATGGAATGCTTCACCTCAGATCTTCCCTGGAGTTAGGCTGAGTGAAACCAGGCAGAGCAAGGCTCTCAGAGTGGTTGCATCGTCAGCACTAGCTTAATGTGGGGAAATTTCCAGTGATTTTTCTCACATTAAAAAAAAAAAAAGTCTCCAGGGCATTATTCAGTGAACAAAAAACTTGATGAAATGTTTGTGCTATTTTAAAATTGCCAAATCAAGGACATGACGTGCTTTAAAAAGTCACTGCCAAAAATATGAGAAGCATCTTCCAGACCCAGAAAAGAGAGTTGAAACATCTGTGCTTAGTTTCCATTGTGAGGACAGGGCTGTGTGACTGATAAGGCGGCGCTCTGCACATAAACACTGATGCCCCGGCCACACTTTCACTAGTGATGGGGACCCAAACACCTTGGAGGAATGGTGGGTTTGTATCCAGATGTGCAGGTATGTGTGAATGCTCTAAGGATGGAGAAGAGCCAGCCCACAGCAGAGATCCTTGTGCATGTGGAACCTCCTGGGATTAGTAGCAAAGCAGGCATGCTAGAACCCATCATCGCTGTCTACATTACTGTGCCTATTGTTAGTGAAAAGATCTGTGTATTCTACGTTACATTTTGTCCATTCACCTGTTAATGGGCAGTTGGTTGGTCTCAGCCTCTGTGCTCTGTGCCTCTGTGACTCGAACTGCCACAGACATTCTGGTGTATGTCTTCTGGGGCAGAGTTTCTTCTGTCTTAGATCAATTTTTAGGAGTAGAAAGGCTGCCTCACACGGCAGTTTATGTGTGATTGTACTATCAACTTGAGAGGTTCTAGAAGACAAACCACTGGGCACATCTCTAGGGGAGTTTTTAGATTGGGTTAAAAGAGATGGGAAGACATGCCCTGAACACACGTGGCTCTATTCCAGGACTGGAGTACCTGACTGAGGAAAAGGCAGAAAGCAAGCTGAGCTCCAGGCTTCCTCTCACTCTCTCTCTGCTCGCTGACTCCAGGTGCCTCCAACCCTGCTGCCATGCCTTCCCAGCTCTGATGGACTGTATCCCTACAACTGTGAGCCAAAGTGAACCTCTCCCCCCTTAAGTTGCTCTTGCCAGGTGTATTGTCATCACAGTGAGGAAAGGAACTGATGCCCTTTCTAAGTAACTGCCAGGCAGCCTTTTAAAGTGGCTGCATAGTTTATGCCCACCCTGGCTCAGCATCCTTACCATTTGGCCTTATCAAATGTCCTAACAGGAGCCTGGTACTATCTTCTTATCTTCCACCTCTCTAACAACAATACTACCAAACTCCTTTTCGGTTACTTCTTGTCATCGGTATCCCTTCAGCGTGAAAATCAGAAGCCTTTGTTCTGGAAACAGGTACATTGTCATTGCTTAGAGCCACAGTGTGTTGTAGAAATCGCCACTGGATCTGCGACTCATCTTTTCATTTTCATAATGAAATTCTTAAATTAGCAGGGTTCTAATCTTATAAAAAAATTTTTTTTATCAATTTCCACTTCATGATTTGTGCTTTCTGGGTACCATCTATGAAATTTTGGCCTTTTATATGCTCTGAAAGTTGTTCTGTAACATTTTCTTCTAGAAACTTTGAAGTATGAGTCCTACATAGCATAACTGCATATAGTGTGAGAGAAGGTAAAATCCAAGGCACCCACCCCCACCCATATAGATTACCAGTGGCTCCACTCCCTCTTCCTAATTGAATTCCCATGGTGCCTTTGTTGAAAATTCATTGACCACTATAGGAGCGCAAATCCCCCGAACCCACTTTGTTAGTTTAATTTGTCTTTCTGTGTTGTTCTGTTTAGAGAATTTTACTGCTCATTCCTCTAGTTTACTAATCCTTTCTTATATATTATCCAGCCTCTTAGTAATACTATCCCATATACCTTTTCAAAGTATACTTTTTCTGGGGCTGGGGAGGTGACCCAGTGGCTAAGAGTGCTTGCTATTCTTCCAGAGGATCCACATCAGATGACTCACAACTGCCTGTAACTCCAGGGAACCCAACACCCTCTTCTGGCCCTCACAGGTACCTACACTTACTTGGCATGCATGCCCATAAGCACACATTCAAGCAAGTCTTCCACTGTAGCTCACAAGAAACCACATGTCATGTGTCTACACATGACATGGAGCCTTGGTGCATTCGTGTTTATAATTCCCACATATCTTCTGCGTTCCCTGTCTTTGTCCTTTACACCCACATCTGTCATGGTTATTTTATACTGATTTTCTGATAAATTCAACCATTACATCACCTCTGAATTTTCCCTAATTGACCATACATCTTTCAACTGTTAATATCCTTTTTGCCCAGTAATTCCTTAGGATGGTGTATAGTGAGGATATTGTTTTTGCAGATTCTGGATTCTGTTGTCTTCTTTTGAAGAGTGTTGAATCCCAGCAGTAAGTTAACTTTCCATAGCTGTGACTGTCACCTTGGTCCTATTGAGACTTGGTGCTAGGTTTTGTCACAGTGTGTCTATTCTGGTTTTCCTATTATATTTTTCAAGCCAAAAAAATTAAAAAATAAAAAAAATACATAAATAAAGTGTCATCACCCTTTAGAAGTGTTTGGGATTTCAGTGAGACCCCAAGGTCTGCCAGGTGCAATAGTCAACAGTCTGTCACTCTGCAAAATAACTGAGAAAAACAACTTGTAAAAAAGAAAGGTTTCTTTGGGTTCATGGTTTTAGACTTTTCAAATTATAGTCCTTTGGTTCTGTTGGTTTACATCTGTGGCAAGGGAACAACACATCTTGCTTAGACAGGACTGCTCCCCTCATGATGATCAAAAGCAAAGAAAGAGACAAGGAGGGTCCAGAGTCCCATTATGCCTTTCAAGAACATGGACCAATGACCTAAATTCCTCTCATCAGATCCTACCTTCTAAAGGTTCCATCATCTCTATTATAGTTCGCATCTCTGTGATAAAACACTGACCAAACAATTTAGAGAAGGAAAGGGCTTATCTCATCTTACAGCTCCCAGGTCACAGTCCATCACTGAGGAAAGTTAGGGCAGAAACCTGACGGCAGAAGCCGATGCAGAGACTGTAGAGGAATGCTTCTTACTGGCTTGCTCTCCATGTCTTGCTTATCCTTTCTTATACCACCCAGGACTAGGGATGGTACTTGTAATGGTTTGTATATGCTTGGCCCAGGAAGTGGTACTATTAGGGGGTGTGGCCTTGTTGGAGTAGATGTGTCACTGTGGGTGTGGGCTTTAAGATCCTCATCCTAGCTGCCTGGAAGGGAGTATTCTGCTAGCAGCCTTCAGATGAAGATGTAGAACTCTCTGCTCCTCCTGCACCATGCCTGCCTAGATGCTGCCATGCTTCCTGCCTTGATGATACTGGACTGAACCTCTGAAACTGTAAGCCAGGCCCAATGAAATGTTGTCCTCATAAGAACTGCCTTGGTCATGGTATCTGTTCACAGCGGTAAAACCCTAAGACAGTACTTCCCATAGTAGGCTGAGCCATTCTACATGAATTGTTAGTCAAGAAAACACCTGGCAAACAAGCCCACAGGCCAATCTGATAGAGGCAGTTCCTCAACTGAGGTTCCCTCTTCACAGATGATTCAACTTGACAAAAACTATACAACTTTAATGGTGTAGGAAGCTGTTGGCTGAGCTTTCAAAACATGGGCCTTTGGGAGGTACTTCCAAACCACACAGCCCCAGGCCCTGGTAGCTCTGCTGGACCAAGCTATCTCCCTAGCACTAGGCAGGCACTAACAACTTCTGCTTAGCTCTTTCACGATTCTAGCTAGTGCATTCTCCTAGGTCTCTTGGAGAGCCATCCACATACACTGTTCAGGACTCAACATAGAGTAGATATTTAGAATCCTTCCTGAGGGTTCTTCCCATTCATTTTGTAGCCCAAGACAGACATGTAACTCTTTGGTCTTGAGATCTGTTCCTGGTATATCTCAATGATGGTAAATGGCTCACTGGGAAAATGTCACCTCGTTCGTGTCCCTTATTTCAAAACCCATGTCCATTTGGATTCTTGTCTGCCTCTGACTCGCTGGTACTCAAAAATGGCTCCTTTCCGTACAGACAGGTTTAGCATCATTATTGTTCAAAGAATGGGTTTTTTTGATGTAACTTCACCTCCATGGCTAGGATCTGAAAGTTACCTGCTGTGTGTGTGTGTGTGTGTGTGTGTGTGTGTGTGTGTGTGTGTGTGTGTTTAAGCCAACTAATTTAACAGCTAATAAATTTCACACTGGAGAAAGTTGATTCTATCACTAGTCAATAAACATTTGTAGCATTTCTCTTCCAGAAGTAAAAAGAACATTGGTTTTTATATCCTACTTTACACAACAACATATAAAAGGCTCTATGTGGTCCAGTGCATTTTCTTTTCTAAAGGATTTATTTTGTTTTATGTGTATGAGTGGTTTGCCTGTATCTATGTGTGTATGTACACCATGCTCATTCCTGGTGCCCAAGAAGATCAGAAGAGGGCATCAGAGCCCCTGGAACTAGAGCTACCATGTGGGCGCTGGGAACTGAATCCAGGTCCTCTACAAGAGCAGCCGTGCTCTTAACTGCTGAGCCTCTGTCCAGCCCCTCAAGGACATTTTCTAAACACTGGTGGATCCATAACCCTAAACAAAGAAGGCTCTTGGGGGAATAAAAGGGAAATCCTGGTTCTAGGCTTCAGAAAGCTACCCTGAGACAGCTACAGAAGAGTGCTGCAAGGGTGACAAACAAGATGCTTAGTAGGTCTTGACTTTGATCAAAGCCTAGAAGGAGGAGGAGGAAGGGAAGGAGAAAGAAGAGGAGCAGAGGAGAAGAATAAAGGTCTACTAGGGAGCTGGCTCCGTGCAGAACTGTCATCCTCAATTCTCCTCCTCCCAGAGACATGCATAGCATGTCCATATGTCCAAGCATCATACACACACACACACACACACACACACACTCATGCTTTCTCTCTCTCACACACACACATGCTCTCTCTCTCTCCCTCTCTCCCTCTCTCCCTCTCTCTCTCTCTCTCTCTCTCTCTCTCTCTCTCTCTCTCTCACACACACACACACACACACACACACACACACACACACACAGGACAAGCACCCAGAGACATACATGGCATATCCAAGCATCACCCTCCCACTCCATCTCCTTGTCTGTAGAAAATTCCTGACCTAGGTGGCACCTGGGAGTGTACAACCCCACAGGAACAACACTTGAAATAAGTTTGAGAACTTCAGCATTCTAATTAGTCTCAAGTTGGTAGGGACGCAGTCACACCTGGTACCGGACCCCTCCAGAGCTGCTCTGACAGCCACAGCCGATGACATTCTGGAGATCTGAGTGGGCAGCTTGATGGAGGAGGGCTTTTAGAACGACACATTGAATGGTATCAGTCTCCATGACATTAAGACAGCCATGCTGGACCTCATAATAAACCCACGGGAGTCCTACATGGACTCCATGTCCATGAGCCCCTTCCCTGCTCTGTAAGGGGAACCCGGCAGCTTGCATCACATACTTGCAGTCTCTCCGTGTAATCAATCCAGCCTGGCTATAAAATAGTACTTCTAGTATTTTCTTACAGAACCTCCTGTGGTTGTTTCATGCAGTCCATGCAGGAAGCCATCGACCCCAGCAATATAGAGAGGAGGAATCCTAACTGAGCTGGGAACTGACCATGGCAGGATGAAGAAGGGTTAGGGAAACTGGTCAGAGGTGAAGAAAAAAGGCAAGTGTGGGCATCTGGTTGGGTTTAAAACCTGAAGTTTGTTGATGGTTTAAATAGGTATGGCTCCCACAAACTCATGTGTTTGAATACTTGGTCATAGGGAGTGATGCTATTAGGAAGTGTGGTCTTGTTGGAGTAGGTGTGGCCTTGTTGAAGGAAGTATGTCACTGCGGGTGGGCTTTGCAAGCCAGGCCCCAATGTATCTCTCTCTTCTGCTCTTCCTTCCTCATGCCTGTGGATTCAGATATGGACCTCTTAGCCCCTCCAGCACCATGCCTGCCTGCATGCCACCATGCTTCACACTATTACGATAATGGTCTAAACCTCTGACCTGTAAGCCAGCCCCAATTAAATGTTTTTCTTTAAGAGTTGCCATAGTCACAATATCTCTTCACAGCAACAGAAACCGAAACTATAACAAGTTGTCCACAGATATTTAAGAAAGCCAATTGGGTTGAGTTGAACTACTTTACTCTTTTGGAAATACATATATGAGCCATTGAAAGAAGCACCTGAAAATGGCTGGCTGGCCATGGGAGACAAGCCACCAACCCCCCTGGCAGGACACAGAACTTGTTCTCAGTCCCACGGGTGCCCTTAATCTTGGCCCCATGCTCTACCACAAGAGACCTTGCTCCATTCTGCTAGCCATCTCTGGGAGGGGGCTACAGCTCACGATAACTCTCTCCACTATAGTCCAAGGGAGGTCTTTGTATCCTTTGCAAGTGGGGGACAGTTGAGGAAGCCGCCAGGGTAGGACGCCATGATGACACAATGCATCCAGCTTGATCCCTCTGAGGGCTCCTGTGGACCTCTCCCCCAGAAACTCTGAATCCTCACACTAGCCAGACTGGATCCCTTATAACTTCCTCACTCCCTTGCAGAGCTTGCCCAGGGAACAAAAAAATAAATAAATAAATAAGTTCAGGGAGGGAAACGCTCACTGTATTATGGGTTCAACCATAATACAGTGTCCTTTACCCACGCTGCTTGTCTCCTTCTCTCTTTCCCTGAATCCTTTCTAAAGGTGGCATTTGTGTTTAAGGAGGATCTCAGAGATGGTCTTGGAGATGAACCCAGTGGCCCTGGACATCATGTGTTCTCTCGGCACTGTGACACAGTCTACTGATGTTATTGTGTGGGAAGG
Source organism: Montemys delectorum (assembly GCA_019843815.1). NCBI lineage: Eukaryota > Metazoa > Chordata > Mammalia > Rodentia > Muridae > Montemys > Montemys delectorum. Next base: position 22,205 of record JADRCD010220943.1, read on the forward strand.
GAGAGATCTACTGGGTGTGCGTGGGGGAGGGTTGTGCCAGCCAGACTGATGGAACACCCTTTAGATTGAATAACAGGATCAGGCTCCCAGGATGCCAGATGGGCAGGGCTGAGGATCTAGGGTAGAGGGAAAGGTCTTAAGCATCAGGCAGGCTTCTCCCAGAAGGAAGATACTGGATCTTGGAATTGGCTTTGGATAGGGAGCACCCAGTATTTCCTTAGCCTTCAGAGGGCAGCAACCCAGCCTGCCTCCTTTACTGTTGCGTCTAAGAGCCCCAGCCAATCAGTTGACAGGTAGCAGGCGTGGAACAGATGTGAGTGAAGGAACAGGTTGGGGGGGGGGGCACGGCCTTGGCAGATATAGGGTCATCTCAACGCCCCGTGGCTAGAGAGATGATGAGCGGCCCCCAGTTGGCCTGGGTAAGGATAATGTTATGATGTCCCCAGGCAGGATTACATCACTAAGGAGTGTGCCTCCTCCCCCATGGTGTGAGCATGGCATAGAAGATTTGGCTAACAGGTGTTTCTTTCCCTCCTACCTACAGTGCGCCAAACAGGTTGTAACCTGAGCAATGTAACCAGAATCTCTCGCCCCTCCCCTGTCCCTCCATTCACTATCTATTCCCTGGCACACACTTCCAACAGCTTCTCTGTAACTGAGGGGTCTGCCTCTTGTCCCCTTCAGTTTCCACATGATGTTTCTAAGGGCTCACACCCATTGGCCGTAGTCATACAACTTGCTTGGAAATACATTAGAATGTTAACCATTCTAATCCCAGTGAGGGGCAGAGCTGCCACCCATGACCTCCTAAGGCTTGTCCTTCATTCCAGGTCATCCTCCCTTGTGTTCTTCCCCAGTTCCAGCCACCTCGAATTTCACCCAAACTTCAGACACCCCAGTGCTTTTTCCAGTCTGACTCTGCTGGTCCACCAAGAGCCAGGAGACGGGGAGGGGCATAAGAACGTTCGTTGTTCGCCTTGCCTAGCCTTCTAGCCTTCCCAGTGGTGCCCATAGAGACCTTCAAATATGAAGTTCACAGGGACGGCAGGGAATATGCCAGGCCCACTCTTAGAAGCTGGAGTCAAGGGGCCAGTCAGGAGGTGCTGCGGCCAGCAACGCGAGCAGAAAGACGGGAGAACAGAATTGCATAGTCTTGAAGGACGACTCGCAGTGCTTGGAGTCTCGGGTACTGGGCTGCCACCAGAAGCCACCTGGAACTGATTCTGGAGCAAGGCTCTCAATCCTTGGGGATGGGCTTTTATCTCAACTGGCTGAGATAGGGACATTGGCTTAAATTATAACCTGGGCCCATCCCTCCTCGGTGCAAACTCTTCTGGGCCATCCAATCCTCTGAAAACCTTTGTATGACCCCAGCAGAGGTTTCCACTCAGTTACCCACTGTTCCAACGGTGGGCATGCCAGTTCCCAGCAGTTTGCCCTCTACAACTCACGCCCCCAAACACCACCAACAGCTTTCCTGGTCTCACAGTATCCCCTCGTGCCCAATGTCCCCAGTGTTCTGGTATTCCAACACCTCGCCTCCACAGTCTGATACTCCTAGGTCCTTGACCGCTGGCCCGCTCCTATGAGGGAGCCTCTTTTGTGGGTCTCAGCCACTTTCAGTAGCCTCTGTCTCTGTCTTGCCTAGCCTTGGCTCCGAGAGCCTCCCGGGGTCCCCGTGTCCCTGCCCCCAGCTTCCCTGCCGCTTGAGCATCTCCATCATCACCCTGCGTTCCTGCGTCCCACCTCGCGGGTCTCCGGGGTACCCGAGGATCCCCGCGGTCCTGGCCCCGGCCTCCCGCGTCCCCCGCGTTGCCAGCCCCGCGCCGCTGACGCCATGACGCCGCGGCGGAGCGAGGGGCGGAGCGGGCAGCCGGACGAGCGCGGCTCCGAGACCGGTCCCGCAGCAGCTGTGCGCCGTGGCCGATGGACATGGGCACGCAGGGATCGGGGCGCAAGCGGCTCCCCAACCGGGAGCGCCTAACGGCGGAGGACGACGCGCTGAACCAGATCGCGCGCGAGGTGAGCGAGGCGCGGCCACAGCTGTCAGCGTCCCCCGCGGTCCCCAGCCGTCCCCAGTGGTCCCCAGCGGCCGCGCTCTGGGCCGGGCCCCGGGAGCGCTGGGCCCCGGCTTTCATCCACGGCCTGCGGACTACTCGGCACCCGCCACGCGCCGGTGGCGCTACTGCCCGCAGCTCCAGCCCCTGGTTCTTGTGGGCCGCTAGTCCCGGGGACTGACTCAATGGGGCCACCCGGGGCTCAAGGTGGTGGGGTCCCAGTCGAGGTGGGGGGGGGGGTCCTGTGCCTCTCCTTGTACTGCAAAGGAGATTAGGCCAACCTTGATGACCAGTGGCGGCCCCAGAAGCCACACGGCCTGGCTGAAAATGATCCCAGTTGATTGGCGACCATTGCCACACAGGGATTAGCTTGGGAGTAACTTAGGGGTCCCGTGTCTGGACCAGCCTGAGAGCAAGCTAGGGCATGTTTGGACGTTTGAGAAAAGTTTCCTGGACAGTTCATTACAACGGCAAACGCGTTGGCTAATGAACTTCTCATGTGGCAAAGGAGGGCGCATGGGTGTGCGTGTCTGCACAAGCGCCCGCTTTTCGCCCACAAAGATGCAACCTTTAGGCTGCGGCAGCATGCGTGACACGTGGAAAGACTAGAGCAAACTGGTAGCAGCCGCTCTGGGGGAGGGGGCCCGACTGGTTAAGACTGTTAGGGTGGACAAAGGAATCGGAGACATTTGAATCGCCTTTCTGTTCCCTTTGAGTTGAGCGTCCTGTGCACATTCTAACTAAAATAATTGTAAAAATATTTAAATGTCCATGCAGGTGAAATCCAAGCTCCTCCCACCGCTTCCGAGCCGGTGGTGATGGAGAGGTAGCCTATGTATTATTTCTGCGTGGAAACACTTCTCAGCCCTTTAGGCTGCCGTTACATTGGAGAAGTAGTGGCTGTGGTCTTTCTGTTTGTAGTTGTGAATGCCTGACTTCAGTTTTAGTGGTACCTAGGTCTGTGTTTGCAGAACACTGGGAAAAGAAACGGTTTTCTCTGTACAAGACCGGGCAGGGCTTTCCAGCAAACTCCTACCCATTCCCTGAAGCCCAGTGTACAAATTCTGTCCTCTTTGAGCCCTTTTGACATTTAGCTCTCCCATGTCACCCTGAGCATAAGTCCCTGCCTGTACCCCGTGCAGTGGGGCAGAATGTGCAGAGGTTAGTTGGTCGCCCGTAGAAGGCGCCACCCAGGCAGGCAATATCTTATACCAAGAGCTCCATAGAGCTCCATAGAGACAGGTGCACGGTGGTGTTGGTTACAGGACCTTTGGCTAAATACAGACACTTGCTAAATGTAGTGGTTTGAATATAATTTCCTGGTTTCAACGGTCTCTTAATGTGAGTATGTGACTACTGAGCAAACAAGTGCCTCTGGGAGGGCCAGAGTGCCCCACAAATCCCAGCGGTTGCAGGACAAAGGAATGAGAAGATTGGGAGTCCCGTAAGCCAGCCTCTTATCGGCTGGTTGGTATAAAAATAGATTGGAAGCAGAAGCCAGGGAATGGTTCTGCCTTACACTCAGGGAGCCGCAGTCAGCAGTTATAAAGACAGGCAGGAGTCAGACCTGAGCTTCCAGACAGGTCGGACCACTCAGTACTAACTGTGCTGGTCTAGGAAAGCCAGCTTCCCAGCCCCCCACCCCCTCAGCCCTGTTCTCATCTCTGAGAGATGGGCAGACTCCCTGAGGCCATGGAGACACACAGAGGAACAGCAGGCAAAGTGTTTCCAACCAACGCATGAGATGAGTGCACTCCCCAATAAGACAAAGCCACGGTGGAAGTCAGCCACAGACGTGGCCCTTACCCAGACCCAGGGGCATTCAATGAAAAGATTGGAGAGCGCAGGTGATGCTGTCTGCTCTGCCACAAATTGAATTCTGTTGGCCAGCTGTGAAGTTAAATCAGTATTCAGATGGCAAATATCTATCTCCTGAATTATTGAGTGTTCTTATGGACATTAACAAAATTGTCTTGGGCTTGGTTTCCAATTCACTCTTCTTTTTTTTTTTTTTTTTTTTTTTTTTTTTGTGGTTTTTTGAGATTGGGTTTCTTTGAGTAGCCCTGGCTGTCCTAGAACTCACTCTGCAGACCAGGCTGGCCTCGAACTCAGAAATCCGCCTGCCTCTGCCTCCCAAGTACTAGGACTAAAGGCATGTGCCACCATTGCCCGACCTCCAATTCACCCTTTAATGCATAATCCTGGTATCCAACACCCAATCCTAAACAGCTAAGAGTTATCAGGAAAACTGGCAAGGATTTGGATCAAAAAGGGGCCAGGCAATGTGGGCAGAATTATCTTGCCATGCAGCACTGGAGAGGGCAAGCTGGGAGGATGCATGTGGACCTGGAGGCCAAGCTGGGCTACAAAGTGAGACTCTATCTCACACACCAAAAAGAGGGGGTTCGAACCTGTAGATCAACAGTGCCCATAGAAGACCTCATCTGATTGGAAAGGTCATGGAAGGGTCTGAAGGTTCAGACTGAGAATTCCAGCTCGCAGATAACATCAGAGGCTGCTTCCTGGAGGAAATGGTATCTTGAGCTCTTGAAGGATGTTTCTACCAGCCAGATGGTTTGGCTGCCAGGACAAAAGCCCTTGACCACTTGACCTGGACAAGGGACACATAGCAGCACAGTATGGAAATCCCAGGAGAGAATGCTACTACCTGCATCTCAATACTACAGACTCCTGTATGCTGACCCCATCCACAGTTAGAGGTGCCGTGTGGAAGTTCACCGACTTTAGCCTCAGCCAAGGGATCATTCCAGGATGGATCCCTGAATTATAGTCCTGTCTGTCTGTCTCTCTCCAGAGAGCTAGAAGCAGCTCTCTGAGGAACCTCTACAGGTCTCTAGAGTTCTGCACCAAATTCTGAGACCAAAGATGACTGGCTTCCATGAAGTCGCTATGGCAAAAGGAGATAGGACTATCCATGCCTGGCCTGGATCTGGGGAAGGCCCCTTGTCCTGTGCGCAAACCAACTAAGGGCAGGACATCCCTGCCCTGAATCCTTTAGGAAGTTGTATAGGCCTGAGTGGAGGTAGAGTGGTTATGAGAGTGGTAGGGGGAACACTGCCTTCAGGAAGAAAAGTGGAGATTCTGAATCAAGGTCGTCAAGAGGTCATAGGGGCAGGGGACCCACCCAGTGGAGTGGACTAGGAGGTCAGTTCTCCTTGGGGCTTGGAAGTTCTCTGAGAAAGAACAGAGCCTGTCAGTGCCCCGTCCACAGTCTGCCTTGTCTCCTTCCATTTCCACAGGTCCTCCTATCTGGCTCCAACCCAGCAAGTAGATGGGTTGTCATTTAAAATATGCCTTTGGCATTATCAATACTGATTGGATCATCTTTGAGAGGTGAAATTCTAGCATGATGTTGGGGGAAGGAGCCTGCCAGCCGTCTCCAGACTGTAAGGCATGGCCTTCTAGAAGGCTGGGAGCACCAGGTCTCACATCTGGGCAGAGGTGTTGTTGAGATCTCCAGAAGGTAAATCGCAAACCTGAGTCTTTCCTCTTCCCGCATGGGCCTTCTGCCAGGGACTTTGGGAGGGCCTGGGCCTCTCCTTCAGCACTCTGCCCAGGGCTGCTCAGTGTCCTCGCCAGGACTTTCCAATGCCACAGTCACAGCAGCTGGCTTCATTTGGGTTTGTCCATCATCTTGGGTGGTGAATTGGTTCCTCCCTCTGTGGCCTACATGAGATGCCTCTCCACATTCAGCAGGGCAAGACAGGAAGGGGAGGGGGATCCGGGTGGTCTCCTAAGAAAGACACAGATCTAGGGGGTGGTCATCTCCTGTGAGGTGTTATGAATGGCCATAACTGTCCCTCAAGCATTTTGTCCAAGGAGCCCACTGTTAAGTGAATCCTCCCAGCATGTGGTCCAGGAGCATTGAATGTTGAAAGCTCAGATCCCACCCCCAACTTCACCTTCACTGGACCAAAGTTCCTGGTATGTAGATGTCCCCCTCATCCCCAGCAGAGGTCCTGGAAGAGGCAGCCTGCAGCCATTAGCTCTCACGTGTGAGAACAGAAAATGTCACTCTCCCGCCCTGGTGACTTCCTGTCCTAGACTCACAGGCTGATATCCATGTTACCCTGCTGAGCCCATGCTCCATTCTGCTCAGCTCTAGGGCTCCTGCACGAAACCACTAGCAGCCACATGGCGGCTGCAGGTTCATCTCCTGGGAAAGCGGCTGTGAGCACCACTCCTGGGCTGGGCAATCCTACTGAGATAGTCCTTCTCTATGCACTCTGATTATCCTCCCAAGCAGGCCTCAGGCCTCAGCCTGTGTGAAGTGAGCCTGTCTATGCACCTGCTTGCTCAAGCTTCAAGGCCATTGGGGTTTCCATAGGTTACGGTATGCTCATGGATCTAGCTCATTTTAGACACTTACTTCCACTACCTTTAGCACCAAGCTGACCTGGCTTTCTTGGATTGAGGGATCTGGGAAGAACTCAGCTAGCATGACAGACTCCTGACCTCTGTCATAGTCCCTATGCCCTACCCTGCCCCCCACTGGGACAGCACACTAGGGCCAGCCACTGTCCTGAATTCAACAAAGGGTAGTAGTCCTTTTTGTTACCCAGCCACTTAACTTCAGTCAGATGCCTTTGTTTCCCAAGACTAGTCAACTCATAGGAACCTAGTGGACACTGCATGGCTGTGCCACCCGGGATGGTTGGGTTACTACTGAGCAGTCAGGAAGTGACTTCTATGGGTGGGGAACATGTGGCTGTTCACTGTCCAATGTGAAGAACTGCCCCACCTTAAATGTAGCCATCCTGGGTGGCCCTCCTAAGAGAGACACAAATCTGGTGGCAGGCCATCATCTGTAAGGTATTATGAATGGCCAAAACAGGAATTCCTGGGCCTGTGAGCTTTGACTGTTGATGTGACAGAAGCAGCTAGAGAGGACTCAATCTCATCTGGACCGCCCTGCTGTCTCTGGTGGCCTCCACGCCCCACCCATAGCTATTTCTATCAGAGCCAGCTGTCTCTTCCTCCCTCTGCGGAGAGTCTAAGTGATTCCTAGCTCCATGCTTAGTGGCGGGGGTTTCCTTATGAAAGGCTGAAGAGACCTGAGACTCAAAGGTGAAGACCACAGTCGTGGACTGTAGTCAGATTGTCACCTACCTGTGAGTCTGATCAAAGTGTGGGACACACAAGGAAGAGGGGGACAACAGTGAGCCAGCCATTCTCGCAAGCTTCATTCCCACAAGCGTACTAAGTCTCGTCAGGAGAGTAGAGCGTCCGTTTAAAGCCCGGTCTAAGACTTCATTGCAGGTGACAGCCTGCGCTCAGGCCAACTTCACCCGTCCTTGTACCCAGGATTTCCTCTTTTCACACCTCCACCAGAAAAGCTTTCATTTTTATCTCAGCAGACTAGTATGTAGTTTTACTGTTGTCCATGTTCATATTACCAACATAGCTGGACGGTTCTTTTAATTGTTTTTGAAATGTAGGGTTTTTTAAAATTTTTATTTATTTATTTATGTGTGCCTGTGTGGACTTACATACACCATGTGTATGTAGGAGGCCAGTAAATTTCAGATTCCCCAGACCTGGAGTTACAGATGGTTGTGAGCCACCATTTGGGGTGTCAGGAATGGAACCCAGGTCTGCTGCAGAAGCGATTAGCGGTCTTAAGGGCTGATTTGTCTCTTTGGTTCCCGAACTGTCCTTTTAATACTTGTCAGACTCTGACACTTCTCTGGTGAGAGCACGGCTTCTTCCATCGCTGTATTTGAAAGCACTAATAATGAACTCAGTCACCAATATTGCCCCAGTGTCACGGAGAGGAGAGAAATCAAGGCACTGCCCCTTGGTGTCATTTAACCAAGAGTCAGTCAGATTGGAATTCTCTGTTTTGCTCTCTTTTGTCTTCTGTTATCCCTGTCTGTGTGTGTATGAATCTGAATTGGCCTGTCTGAATACTGTCCTGTGAATCTGTCCCTGAGTCTCAGTCTCTATGTGTCTGAGTCTGTGCGTATGAGTCTGTGTGTGTATGAATCTGAATCTGGGCCTGTCTGAATACTGTCTTCTTAAATACTTCTTAAAGGCATATCAAACAAACAGGCTGAGTACCCAGTCGGATGTCAGTCTTGAGTCTTACATGACCTCAAGGTATATTATTAGTGTAATATATATATGTACATATACATACATACATACATACATACATACATTCTGGCTGTGAGGTCCAGCAAAAGTGCCAGTTTCTAGAATATAAAACATAGTTTTATAAATGATGCATTGCCACTGCCCTGTAGAAGCCAAATATTCTAAAGGACCCATAAGTCCCTGAATGGCCTGGCGAGTGCCATGGTTTTCATAAATATTATGCACATAAGTAGATATTCCGTTATTAAAGTACAATTTATAAAACTATTCTTTATGGGTTTGCCAAGCTTAGATGCTGTCTGTTGCCTTCCTGGGTTGAAGATTAAGAGTAGGTATCCAGGGAGACTGGTTGCCATTCCCCCACATCCTCATCCTGTATTTCTATTGTTGTGGGTTAAATAATATACTCATTGGTATAATGTCATGGTAGGTTAAGGACACTGGATGCTAGAATCAGGTTCCATGGGTTCATATTTGCCCTTCATTCCATAGTCAAAAGCAATTACATGAGCCCTTGGGCCTCCCATAAGTACAGCAGGGAAATATTAATAGCCCACTTCCCATGAGGTAGGTGGTTATGAGGGCAAATGAGAGATGTCAGGTAAAGGTCTCAGGGCAATGGCCAAAGTGCACACAGGAAACGCCAGTGGAAGTGACCGTATTACATACCATGCATCACTTTGGGAGCCAGCCAGCACAAGTAGCTTTTATTTATTTATTTATTTATTTATTTAAACTGCTTACCTGTTCCCATATCTATGATCTGTACTTCTTCAAAGTCTCAAAAACCCCTTATGGTCTCATTTTGTAACATAGTTAGACAAATCAGACCACCATCCCCTTCTGTTTAATCCCCACCACCCTCCCAGTCAGGTCTAGGTGTCCCTGGGCTTTGACCCCCTCACCTCTTGCTCCCTTCTTACAGCTCTGAAAGATGGATCCTTTTGCCTTTTTTTTTGAGGGAGTTGGAGGTGGGGTTGAGTCCCTGTTTCCTGGATTGTAATTGTCTTTCTTGGCTCTAAACTTGGTTTTGCCGGAACATGTCCTTCTGAACAAGGGTACCCTTTCCAGATATTTGCACGTCTGACAAAGCCTCCTATTCTACCCTCCCACTTGATTGATAGTTTGGTTGTATATAGAGGTCTAGGTTAAAAATAAGTGTCCAAAGAATGCCAGCGGTTTCTCTGTGTCCTTTGAAATAGTTTCCAATTGGCATTGTTAATTGAAAAGAGCCCTGTGCAGAAAGTGAAGGTGGCACTCAGTCCTCTGTGGGGGAAAGGCTCCAATTTGTTGGCATTTGCTTGAAGAAACTCCAGCAGAGCCGCAGCGGAGGTGCGGAGGAAGTAGCCGGCCCGGGCAGGTTTGTCAAGGACATGCTTGTATTACCTACTAAGCCAGTAAGTCAATGTGGAAAAGCAAAATTAAAAATGAATTCCTGCCATCATCTTAGGGCCTCTTCCTATTTTATTTTAGCATTGAGGGCCTGTTCCAAGAATTTTAGTCCCTTCCACGGTGTCAGGGTTTTAACCTGCTTTTATTCTCTGAACCCTGTAGCCATCACTATTCTTACTATCCTAGGCTTTCCCACATGTATTGGGCATGACTGGCTTCATTCAATCTGGAAATGACTATCCAGAAGTTCTGTAAGGTTTCTGGTCTCCACCCCACCAGCCAGCCATCATCTCTCTTCTGGGCACGACAACAGAGCTTCCTTTTGTTCTGTCTACCTGTCTGCCTTTTGTTAGATTGTCTGGGACAGAATTCAAGTTAATCTACTCCTACTAAATATACCTGAACTATATTTAATTTCAATTTCTTGAGGTTTCCTTCCTGCCCCTCATCCTTCCCCCCCTTTGTGATTCTTCCTTTTAAATTTTGTTTTAATGTGTATTTACTTATTTTGAGACATAAATCAGATCTGCCTTGAGATTACAGAGATCTTCCTGCCTCTGCCTCTTAAGTGCTGGGATTAGAAGGGTGTGCCACTCAGATCACATGTATTTGTTTTGTGTGTATGTATGTGTGTGTATGCATGCATGCAGATATGTGCAGCCCACAGGGCAAATGTCAAAGGATAACGTGTGGGAGTCACTTCTCTCCACCATTCAAATTCCAGGGATGAAACTCAAGTTATCAGTCTTGAAGCAAGTGTATTTGTGCACTGAGCCATCTGACCAGCCCTCTTTTTCCTTTTAGTCTCTCTCTCTCTCTCTCTCTCTCTCTCTCTCTCTCTCTCTCTCTCTCT
>JADRCD010220946.1:0-24710 GCA_019843815.1 Montemys delectorum
TAACCAAAGAAGCATCTCTTCGCAGCCAATGGAGACCATTAAAGAAAGTCACAATGCAGGGAACATCTGACTATGGGTGCCCAGCCTTTATGTTTCTGCAACACAACTCTTACATCTAAGGCTCAGAGACCATCTCAGAAGAGCTTACGGAAAGCTGATAAAAGCCGGAGGACCAGGGCATCTGATACAAGACAGTGCCTTGTATATATAACATGGAAACTACTTATCAGTTCTCAAAATGATGGCTGCCCAAAACTGACCTGCACAATGACACGATTTGGCATGCCAAGGTAAATTTCACAGGGCCCCACACCCAAAAGCTATAGGCAATTGATGGCTGCTGCCAGAGGGATAATCAGTCTTTTCCCAGAAGAGTCCTGGTTGGTTCTTCCATCCCAAGTGATCAGCCCTAAACTAACAGTCTCAGGAGCCATGGTAAAAGGACTCAGGGTAAATGAACTCAGCAGGCTGCGTTTTCATTTGCGTATGTAGATTAAAGAAGAGGGAGGGGTTACGTGAGAGGGAGTGGGAGTCACGTGGGAGGAGTCTCCGGAGGTGGAAGGAGAGGCGGAAACGAGGTAATATAGTACTTGCATATGCAATTCTCAAGAGAGAGGGAAAGAAGAAGACTGTTCTTCACGGCTAAGCGCAAGTTCTTCAAGGGCAGCCATTAAGCTTCCGACTCTCTCCTTCCTTGTGGCACCCAGGCCTCGACATAGATCAGATGCTCAATAAATGGTCAATGCATGCAGTGGAGTTAAACGAAATCCTATCTTTCCAATTCATCTTCCTTTAAGCCTGCCCTTGGGAATAAGACCAGGATATAGCAAGATAACCCTCGGTGGGGACTTTCAAAGGAGGACAAACCTCCAGGTGAATGAAAAAAAAAAAAAAAATAGAAGAGGGAACAGGAAGAAGATTAAAAATACCAAGACTGACAACTGCCCACCTGGCCCTCAGCCCCTCATGAAAAAAAAAAAAATCAGATTCACTTCAATTGCTCCTGGACCCAAAATGACTCCCTCCCCCGGGCCGGTAGGAAAATCCAATTAAAGGGTCCATCTGTGAGGCAGCAGCTGAAGAGAAAGGGCTTTGGGGAGGCCCACATTTTCATAAAAGAGATCCCTCCTCCTCCTCCTCTCCCTTTTCCCCACCCTGCTCCTCCCCATTCTGCACCCTGTCTCCCTCTGTTCTGCACCCCCCCCCCCCCCCCCCCCCCCCCCGCCATGCACTTATTAGCTGCAGACTTTACCTCTAAACTGCAATTCTCTCCAATTAGACTGGTTCCGGCAGCAGCTTTCATCTGCTAGTTTCAAATGCATGCAGAGTAAGGGCTGATACATCCCCCCAGCCCCAGCACTTGCTGGAAGAGAGCAAGAGAAAAATCCACAAAGACTGGCCACAGAAACCAGGGGACTGGAGGCTTCCTGGCCCAATTAATTCCAACGCATCAGCTGGCTTCAGTTTTGTGCTGATGTGAGCTCCTTCTGTGAGCCATCCAAATTAAAGCAACCTGATACAAATTAATAATAATAAGTAGTATCTACCGTCTGTGGGCATGGCATAGCGGGTAAAGGGTTTGTATGGAGGCCTGAATTTGGATACCCAGCATTCATGTAAAACATTGTGTGGCACATGCTGTAACATCAGCTCTAGAGACAAAGACAGGAGGATTTGGGGAACTCACTGGCCAGCTGGTCTAGTCAAATCTGTGAGCTCCAGGTTCAGTTGAGAGACTCTGTCTCAAAAAATTAGGTGGAGAGATCAATACCCAGTGCTGATTTCTACGCATGATACAGAGGCATCTTGCACACACCCAGACACACGCACACATACACACACACACACACACACACACACACACACACACCAATAATAAGTAAATATTATTTACAGCCAGGTAAGCTTTCTGGACTCTGGGAAGAAGCAAAGAGAAGAACAGTGAGGAAGGTTTAAAAGTGTTGATCTCCAAAGCAGGCCTGCACCCTTCCGAGTCTCCCAGCTTGGGGCTGTCTCCCTCATCCATATCTGTGTGGCTTGGAGGAACTGGGCTGAGTTTCTGCCAGAGAGAGTGGGGCTTAGTTGTTTTGGTCAAGGGGTAGGTTAAAAAACAAAAACAAAAAATCCTTGCTATCCTTTCACCAAATGCCAACTGCCAGTGTTGGGGGCGGGGGGGGGGTGGGGCTATGTTAAGAGTAAAGGCTGGCCATTGCAGAGCCCTGGTTCCTCTTCCTTCTCTTCAGATTAACCAAAGTGCAGTGTCTGTGGGTAAGACTCCAGCAGTATCTGCCAAGGCCTCTTGCTCATACCCACAGCACCCCCAGACTCCTCAAGTGATGCCCCATCTATTCTGGAGACTCCCCTCCTGCTTCCTTCCGCTCTCCTGTGGTGATTTTCAGTCCAAGAAGGATAGGAGGAGGCAGCTTTCACTGCCATCCTTGGCTACCTCCAGTGAGAGAGAGAGAGTTGAAGCCTTTTGGTTTGTGAAGGGGGAAACTTAATAAGATTGGTCCAGAGGGAAGTTTTGATGTGGTGTGTGTGTGTGTGTGTGTGTGTGTGTGTGTGTATGGTGGGGTGGAATGGCAGGCAGATTCCACAGCTTTGGTTGCAGGCTGGGTACCTTCACCATTGAACGTTTGTTCTCTCACAGGCTCTGGGTGTGGTGTCCGGTGAAGGTGCCCTCTATGAAGGTTTCTTCTAGATGGCTGTTCTTCCCCTGTGTGTCCCATGGCCTCCACTGTGTGTATTTGTTCTTTCTTCCTAAGGACAACTGTCACATTGAGGGGTCAGGGTCGGAGGTAAAGTTCCTTCAGGCGATATCATTTAAACTTGCTCGTGGATTAGGTGAATATGAACAAAATACAATAATGTACCTGTATGAAAACATTGTAACTAGACCCACTCTTGTGCATACCAAGCCAACAAAATCTATTTCCACATGGCTATCTTCTGAGGGATTGAGTGTGAGAACTGTGACATATGATTTTGAGGATCATGGAACTCAGCTCGTAACAACATGCCTTATGGATCTACCTAGCAGCAGATCCATTCTTGGTAGCTTAATCAGGTCACCTTGGAGACTGGTGGGCGTTGAGGAGACGCCAGCTCTCCAGGAGACAGGCACCTTCTAGGGAAAGACCTTTTCCAGCTGGTCTTAATGCACTTGTATTTCATTATGTGTAAAGCGGGGTTGGGGGCCATTCCTTGTGACTTATATGTAAAATTGGATAGGTGAGTTACTAATATGTGGCCACCACAAATTTAGTGAAGATGGAATCCCCCAAATCTATTTCTCTCATAGTTATGAGTGGGGAGATCTCAGCTCCTGTTCAGGTCCTTTCAGAGCCCACCCACCTCACAAAACCCCTCATCTCTCTTCACATGTGACCTTGCAGCCCCCCCCCCAAACACACACACACCCTTTCTGAAAGGCCCTTTGCCTTCTTGTAAAACGATGGAACATTCCCAAAGGAAAACAGAGAATGAATTTGTCTTATAAACCCTGTCATTTCTCTCCTGAGAGAAATGGTGTAAGGATAAACAAGCATTGAATATGGCCACCTCAGGTCTGCTTGCCCTGCTAACAGTTACTAGTGACTCACTGGGAAGTGTTGTCATCAGAAACATGCGTGAAGCATTGCATCAGGTACAGCTCCACACAGACAGTGTGCTTACTGCTCCTTGTCATGGATCTCAGGAGTACAGGAAAAGTGCTCTGTTTCCATCTGCTTTTCAGAGCACAAATCACACACATATTGAGTCAAAGCAAGGATGTCTACTGAATCAGCACTTTTGACATTGGACTTGACATTTCATTTCTCTAAGCTGGTCGGTGTCGAACTGTTCCAGGGAGTGTCAGTCCATACTTCCACATTTAAGTCTTTTGCTCTTCGAAGGAGCTGCTTACGATGACCATGAATTCCAATATCTTATTCACCTTCCCTTCCCCGGGCCTTGACCATACCTTGAACTTTACTCCTCCTGGAGACTAGCCAAAGACCTGGGCTCTCTTTCAGATTAGGTAAGTTCAAACTTGACTTTGCCCTTTTAAATCATAGGACCTTACCCATTTCCTTAGTTCCCGGGGTCTGTGCTCCTCACATACAAGAAGAGGATAGTGAGGGACTAGAGGAGAGCATGCAAGGAGGCATGAATACCGAGAGGAAACCAACCAGAGCAGACAAATGTGTGCGAGCAAGTACAGGGTAACAATCCTATCAACTCTGGTCTTCCTGCGCTCATGTGTCAGAGTTTTCACTTAGCAAAACTTACCATGCTGTATTTTGTACCCAGGAGCTCTAGAATGCTTGGGATTACTGGAGTTGCATGTATTTCTGGCAAAACAATGCCTCCTTTCACTTTGCATTATGGCTACATTCTGCATAGAGAGCCTGTGGCGATTGATGATCCTGAACAGAAAATGAGCCAGGATGTGTTGACCCTTCCTTCCTTACCCAGGAATGGGGCCTGCAGATGGTTCTTGTCTGTTCTGTGACCATGAATGTCCTCACTGTTGCTCTGTTCCTTGCTGATGCCTGCTCCTGCCACACAAACAAGTCCAGAGCACAGAAAGGAGAAACTCACTGCAGTTTAGAGCTGACATTCTCAGATCCCAAGTGAGAGGTAGGGTCATTACTAGTTTGCCTTCAGTTTTTTGTTTTCACAAACAAACATTAAAGTGCAAACGGAAGCCTGCTCATACATCCAAAGCACATTTGATTAAAGGATTTCTAAGCCCATGTTCAGCCTCCACCCGTCGGTTCTGCTCTCGACTTTCAGGCCGTTCATCTCAGGAAGCACAAAAGGAGAGCCTTCTGGGTGTGTAGAAATGTGCTGAGCTGGGTTCTGTGACAGGTCATTTACTTTGGAGGTTTTCCAGTGACCTTTCAAACAAGAGTCACATATGAGAGTATGACAATATATGAGATAACACAGGAAGAGAATGTCGAGGGGATGCTCTCCTCGTCTGTGTAAAGTGACATGGACAGTGACACGGGAAGCCTCTGAGACAAGCCAATGACAAATGGCACTGTGGATGATGTAATCCCTTGTTTCTATCTTACATGGTGAGCACTTAGTGCATTCAGCAGTGGAACTAATTATACTCAGAGGTATATCATTGGAAGATAATTATTTGATAAAACATTAACAATAAGGTTCCACCTTAAAGAATATAGCACTATAACCCCCATGTATACATACATGCACACAGGCATGCACCCCCCCCCCCCCCCCCCCCCCCCCCCCCCCCCCCCCCCCCCCGCCACACACACACATAGAGCAAGATCTACTCTGGGTCTGAGTCTGCACGTGTGAAAGACTAAGAGCTGCTAAAATCCCACGATTTAATCTCATTCCCAGTGATAAATTGACCATCCTGCTTCCACGTCCCATTTTTGTTCCTCATTCTCGGAGATAAATTTCCTTTTGATGGGGGTTAGCATGGCTTTGAGGGTTATAAAGAGCCAAATTTCATCCAAGTCATTAAACTGGACAACTCCCAGCTGGTACTAAATACCACACTGATTGTGTTTCAGGAGCTGGACATGTCAATCACTCTACTTTTCCCTCAGGGACAGGGAAAGGGTCTGTTAGGGTCACCAAAGGGTGATAGGAGGAGGATTGGATCTGGTCCCCTATAGCATAATGAAGGCAAACTATAGTCTACAATGTAGTTAAAAATAGCTGGAAGCATCTAGTTACCAATATATAGAAATGAGTAATGTTTGAGGAGTTAGAAGTGCTAATCGCACAGATTTGTTCATTATATATTGTATACATTCATTAGATCATTTCATCATACCCTATCCTATAAATATGTACAAACATTTTTGTCGCAACAAAAAAATTTAAAATTATTTTGGGAAGTCAGATTTCAAACCGACTTATAAATAGAGCGTTACCACACTAGGATTCAGAAACTTTTCTAGAAATGTCTGATAAAAATACTTATGTACACACTCAAAGATAAATGTACAAGGGTGCTCACAGCAGCACTTCATATAGAATCAGGAACAAGAAGAGCTTTAAGTGGCTTTCAGTGGAGGAGTAATTGTAACTTCATGGGCTATCTTTATTCATACATTATCGTGTAGCTCATTAGTCGGAGAAAACTGTTAGTGGTCCTGGAATGAAAAGATGTCAGGGACAATTTTGGTGGGGCTTCTGTTGCTCTAATTTTTGTTGCGTTTTTAGTTAGCATACAAAGAAATGAGTTTCACTATGGTAGTTTTACATGTGCGCCTATGTGTGTACACCCACATCCATCTATCTATACATCTCTCTATGCATACATTGTTTTTACTCGAGCCAAATCTCTATGTGTTCCTACATGCATGAAAGCGCACATGTGGTACACAGAAATTCAAAGAGTCAGGGAGGGAAGGATCACAGGGAAGGATAAAGAACAAACAGCCACTCCTGGCTTTGAAAATTCTTCATTGTTTGAAACTTTTATAAGGGTCCCACAATACCTTTGTGAGCTTAAAAATAACTTTTCAAAAAAATAAAGTCAGATAATGTGAAATCTTACAGGGTTCATGAAGATCATACACTCGTCTTATAAAGATCATACATTTGTCTTTTATTTAAGAAGAAAACTTAAGCTCTGCCTGGGCCAAGAACATCAATGCCTTCACAGTCCCTGGCCCCTGTAGGCTTTTCCCTCATTGTGTTCCTTTCAAACTACCAGAGCTTGTGTTGTTTCCTTTCAGTCATTTGCCAAGGCTGATTTTCTTGGGGATGGTGGTACCTCCTCTGACAAGCACTGTACCCTTGCAATACATTTAGCTGATAGAGTTCATACAATGAGCACATCCGACATAGTATGAGATATCACAAATTATGAAAAAGATCCGTCCACGGTTTGTTTCCCCAGGCAAGCAGATTTCACACATTTTCGATCCAGATTCCCCTGCAGCAGGTGTAACTAACAGTGCACGTACACTGGTGACGAGTGTGCCCGTGGTCAGAGTGAGAGAGCTACTCAGGCAGCATTGCCCTGGGACAGGACTCTGAGGAAGGAGCTGTGTCCCACATGCTTTAGGGAGCACCGCACTGTCTTTAGAGGTTGTGCTCCAGCAAACATGAATGAGATGTGCACTTAATTCCTATAAACCAAAGGACAAACCCTATCCTGAGGATGTTCGAGAAAAGGGCAAACTGGAGAAGACTTAATTAGAAGGTATAACTTTGATTATTTTTAATCTATTATAAATAATGATTCTTCAATGTTTTAGCCTCCCTTTTAGCTCATCACCTGCCAGATGTAATGGAAAAGAAAGAATACAGGGGAAATGGACCTGATTAGAAACTGTTTGTTGGAGCAATTCCCATCTGTGTTGTCTGGAGATTGGCAGTTCAGCTCACAGGTTAAAAGCGGTACCTTGATGCACTCCCAAACTCTTCAGGGATGCACTAGCACGTTCGTGCACAGATGTCACTTCCACCACAGTCACTGCACACCATTGTGAACATGAAAGTGGGAGGGGAGCACATGCTTAGGCCTCAGATCCATGGAGCTCTGTCCCTGATAGACAGCCCACCATATTCACTTCTACTGAACAAATGGCCAACTCGGTCTACACTCCAATTCAGACAAAGTTTTCATTGGAGCACACAGCCAGGGGCATTCTGTGGGTTGCACTCTGCAGATTGATGGGGTCTTGTGATTGTTCTCATCATCTTGAACGTCCTTCTAATTGTTTCATGACCATATCCTGGTGGTAAGTAGTAGCTGTTAATTGGATTTTAGGCTTACTCAACAGAAATCATGACTGGAATGGGAAACCTAGCTAACTATGGGGGCTAGTGAGGCTAGAAACCTTGTAGGAGGTTTATAATTACCACTTTAGTAAACAAGCACGATTCTTAACTTCATTCTGGATATTTATCGTCATACACATGGGTAAATGTTGTTCTCATCCCTCATTAAAGAAGCTCTCTTTGCAACAGATAAAGACCATTACTGAAAGCACAACTGTTCAAAACAAACACTGTTCAGGAGGTGCTCAGCCCCAGTGGATAGGTCTACAAAGCAAAGGCTCAGGAAACATCCCGGATGACAGGGAAGAAAGACGGTGGAGCCAGATGATCTGGAAGTCTGCTGTGAGATTGTGCTTTTAGAAATGACAGGGAAGCTACATCCATGGTACTTCAACAATACGGGGGCCTAACTAAGACCTGAACAATGACAGTACCAATGGGCACACTAATGTGGAAGGGGGAAGGAATTCTCCCAGGGCTCCAACTCTAGACAAAGGACAACAGGCAACTGATGACAGCCCAGAAAGGAGGACTTAGTCTGCCCCAGAGATGAGCCCCTAGTTGATTATCCAATGCCCTGTGTTCAGTCCTGAAATCATATATACATACATATGTGTGTGTGCATGTATATATGTATGTATATACACACACAAGCAACTTAGACAGACTCATCAGGTTGTACTTATGTATTTATGCATATATCTACATGTATGTATACATATGGTATACACTATATGTGTGTGTATATATATTTATAGAATTTTTTTTTAAAGAAAGAGAGACTGAATTTCAGAAGAAGAGTTGGAGGAAAGATAAGGAAAGAGGAAGGATTGATGTGATGGCATCTCAATTAAAAAAATAAAAATGAAACAAAAGGCTATTCAAAATTTATTTAAATAGATTATGCTGTAACTTTAATTTCATCAGAATAATATATATACACATACATGTGTATATATATATATATATATGCAGAATTTACTCTGCCAAATAGCATTACAAAATGTATGAAAAAATATCCCGTTTTCATGCCCTTTATATGCCTGAATTCCGTAATTCTGAGGCAATTTAAATCATTTTAGTACCAGTTCCTGTATTTACTTCTACTTTCCAAGGGATAGTCTTATTACTTATTATTTTTTCCTAATTTTGGTACTATCTGTTAACTTTCTGTATAAAATACACATAGGAACTTTTATACAGAAAGTGTCATAGGTATTCACTTCCGTATATAACTATCGACATCCCTTTCTTATGTTCTCCTTACAGAGCTATATGAAAACACCCAGCTAAATTGTGATTAGATCCTTATATCATAACTGTGAAAGTTTGGTTCCCAGCAGCAGCACTCACTTTACGGTTTTATTTTCTTCCTTTCACAACTCTTTGTTTTTCCAGGAGTTATGTGTTGCCGTGTTTCTCTATTTGTCACATCTTCTATGGCCCTACAATAACACTTCTATCAGGTTTCCTGGCCATCGGCCTCCTATCACCAAGTGTCTCCATCAGCATCTAGGAAACTCTGTCACTAGTCTCTGCAAGAGATTCTCCGTTCCCGGACACCGTGGGCTTACTGAGGAAGGAAGAGCATTGTGCTGTGGTAGAGGAGCCCACGGAGGCAGCAAATATAACATTCTAGGCCTTGCATGGGTGTCTTCACATTGTCTAGCCTTCACATTTGATTGATCCTTCTGTGGGGACAGAGTTGGCAGTTGCGCAGTTCTTCTCTGTTCTTCTGAGGCATTGCTTTAACCATCTCACCTCCTGCGTGGCTGTGGAGAAGTCCACAGAGGACCTTGATTCTCTATTCTGTGTCAGGAACTTGTTTCAGAAAGCTTTTCTGAACGTTTTAGGGCTCCTCACTAAGTGGACCTCACATAGCCCTTTGTTTCTGTGAAGTTTCCTATCCTTCGCTTCTTTCTATCATGAAAGAAGAAAGGCTAAAAATGAAGGTTCTGAGTATCCACCTGAAAACATTGGGGAAAAGATGAAGAGAAGAAGCTGAGAGGCAAGAGAGGGACGAGGAACCAGAAGCCGAAGTGGAAGGAATGAACTAGAACACAGAGCCAGCAAGGAGGGACAGACTACAGGCTAGAGGAGGTTCTTCCGGCAGACCATAAGAGCAGCTAAATTTCTGGCAAGGCTTATCAACGAAGACAGAGAAAGAAAAACAAGGAACACAGTCAGTAAAATGGACAGAATACCAGATACAGCAGACTCTACACAGTCAGTGGGGAATACTGTCAGTGAGCTGAGTCTGTCACTAATAAAAGATGGAGACAACTGAACAATGCGCTTTGCAGCAAGGCAGGTAAGTGCGATTAAAAACTTACTTAGAATAAGCAGTCGCAGTAGCATCATTCCACTTGGTCACAGGCTACCTATACACACCTATGCATTATTCCTGAGGGTGTCTGTGAGCATGTCTGAGGAAGACCATCTGTATGAGAGACTGTGCAGAATGCTCCAGTGTGAGCATCTTCCAGTCTGAGGGCCCGAGTGGAACACAAAGCAGGAGAAGAGTAGAAGCCTCTCCCTGCCTGACATCTGGAGCTGGGCACTGATCTTCCTGTTCTCTGTTCTGGACTAGCATTTGCACCACCATCACCTTCTCATCTCCCAGGCCTCTGTGACACACCTCTGCTCTCCTAGACCTTCAGCTTGTAGGCGGTAGAGCATGGGAGTGTTGAACAAACACTAGTGTGTGATCTGGTTTCTTGTGTATGTGTGTGTGTGTATGTGTGTGTGTGTGTGTGTGTGTGTGTGTGTGTGTGTGTATTTTAGTTACTTCTATGTTGTTGTGATAAAATAACCAGGACCAAAAGTAACTTGTTTTTAAAAAGATTTATTTATTATATATAATACACTGTAGCTGTCTTCACACACACCAGAAGAGATGGTTGTGAGCCCCCATGGAGTTGCTGGGATTTGAATCAGAACCTCTGGAAGAGCAGTCAGTGTTCTTAACCTCTGAGCCATCTCTCCAGTTCTGAAAGTAACTTCTGAAGGAAGAGTTTATTTTGGCATATGGCTCCAGAAAGATAAGCATCCAGTATGGTGGGGAAGTGTGACAACACGTGGTAGGCATGGTGATGGGAGCGGGAAGCTGAAAAAAAAAAAAAAAAAGATCACATCTTCAACCATAAATACTGAGAACAAACTAGAGTGGAGCAAGGCTATACACTCTCAAAGCCCACTCCAGCGACCTGGCTCCTCTAGTAAGGCTCTACCAGCCGGGGACCAAGCATTCCAATACTCAAGTCTACTGTGGACTTCTCAAAATAGCCATGTGTGTATGCTTTCATATAGGATAGGGTGTGCATGTGTGTGCATGCGTGCGTGTGTGTACGTGTGTGTGCGTGCGTGTGCGTGTGTGTGCGTGTGTGGTTCTTTAGAGGCTAGATTAATGTATAATGTAGTAAACCAGCACAAGCTTCAGAATACTAGTTACTTCTAGTCGTAAAGGTAGAGGGCCATAAATATGTGTGAATTATGGATTTTTTGATCAATTCAAGAAATAAGTGTCGATTGATATAATAGTTGCATTTTTATAAAAAGAGTCCTTGCATGAGCATGGATCAGAGCATTTCATGAACGAAAAGTCCAATTTTGTGCAGCAGAGGCCTCCAAATAATCTTTAGAAAATAAAGCCCTGGGAGTTGGGGGGTGGCAATGATTCAGGTGGAGGTGAGGCTATGGCTCAAGTGGACAAAAACAAAATCTGTGTGGAATAAACTCAGAGAGGCAACCAGTCATGTGCCAGCCTGCTTCTCTGTGACATAGGGTATGACCAGTGATTTGGTGTGCAAGAGGCTGAACTTGCTTGCACTGTCTGATCCAGACTGTGAAAGTTATTGTCGGAGAATGCTCCCAAGGCAACAGGGAACTGTCCAGGACAGGGTGTGGCAATACCATTTATGCTCTAAGGATTCTATATTCATTTTCTTCCGGCTGGCATAACAAACTATTCCTGGTGGAAGGTCTCAACCACCGGATATTTATTTTCTCACGGGTCTAGAATCTGGATGTCCAACATTCAGGTGTCAAGAAGGTATTAGTTCCTTCTGGGGCCTGTCTCCTTGGCTTCCAGATTACTGTCACCTTCCTGAATCTTCACATATGTCCATGGTGTCTCTCTTATAAGGACACCAGTCAAACTGAACCAAGACCATATCTAATGGCTCCCCCTTTTGACTCATCATCTTATTAAAGGCTATACCTTCACTCTCACATTCTGAGGTATCGGGAGTCATGCACTTTAAGGTAACATAGTTTAACCAGCAATAGATCCAAAGAAGAGAAGCTTCCAGCCCCAGGAGCTTAACTGAAGGGAAAGAGGGTTTTGCAGGCCATAGGTTTGGTTTAACACATACCCAGACAGTTCTCATCCCGAATTCCAGGGTCAACATGAGCTCCAGTAGGTACTCAAGAACTGTGGATGAGAACTGGCTGGAATAAACTGGGGGCCCAGACAACTGAACCAAGCCTCTGGCATACCTGTCCTCAGCCACTGATGTCACTACCATAGCTACAGTGGAGAAAACAGACCCCAAGTCTCCAGGTTTTTTAGAGACAGAGGATGAGGTTCTAGCATTATGCTCTCTCGTGGGCTACTAGCCTGGCGCATACGGGTTTCACCTGTGCCCACACAAATGGCAAGAGCCAGTGATCTGTATCCAACCACATTTCCTGAGTTAGACATTTTCTGGGACATGCCATAAGGTTCAGTGTTCTAAACCCAAAGTAAGTTGAGATCCTATGATAACTAATTGTATGTATCACACTGACTAGACCCAGATATTTGGCTATTCTGATTAAGTTTGTGTGAATCTTTCTGGATAAGGGTAATATGTAAATTAATAGACTGAATATGGCAAATTGTCCCTCATATGGGTTGGCCCCATCCCATCAACAGAAGGCCTGAATAGCACAAAGGGGAGGAGCATTCACCCTCTTTGTCTTTGAGGGAAGACATGGTTTCTCTCTTAGCAGGATATTGCAAGACTAATCCTTGTAAACCAATCTCTCTCTTCCTCTCTTTTTCCTCTTCTCTCTCACATACCACCCATCCCTCTTTCCTGTGTGTATCTTATATTGATCCTATTTCAAGAGCACATCCTAAGACAAACTCCCACCTTATAGATTTTTTCATGCGTATTGATAAGCTATCCATATATCTTTTTGTTAGCTCAATGAAAACAAATAAAAAAATAAAGTAATTTGTAAAAAGAAAAGAGCCACTTGATGGCTACTAATCTGGCATAGTTTGATCACCATATCTAAATGAAAATAACAATCCTTTCCTCTACCTCAGTTTTTTTTTTTTATTCAGGATGGGATTTTTTTTTTCCTGAAAAAGTTGAGTTGACCCTCTAGCTTTCCCTTCAATTCCTCATACTAAACTGGTACTTATTTAGTAATGGACTGGCGCTTTCTGGTCCCCTATTGTGTTCCAGCATCCTTTGTGTCACAATAGGATCGTTAGAAGCATCCTTTTATTGAGAGCCTCTTGTACCTTTTGGGGATGGATGGCATCCATGGACTAGAAGGGAATCACTTCCTTTGCTATGCCTCCTTCCAATTTGTAGGATCTTATAGGTCCACAGAGCATCCTCGACAGGCAAAGGAATGGATTCCAAATAGGCCTGGGCTGGGCTGAATCTGAGGAGACAGTGCAGCATGTGACCTGCCAGGACTCCTCCTCTCCAGGCCTCTCCAAGTTGATGGGTTTAGGAGGCAACACAGAAACCCATTTAGTGCCCCATTTTTCCGAGGATAGCTCAATGACTGTCTGAGCCCTGTGGGTGTCAGAACCCCTAGGTGAGCGTGTGAGCATTCAGCCTTAATCACAGATCTCCTTGGTAGTACTTAGGAAGGGAGTTGATGAATTTAACAAGAAACACATGTTTTCATTTAAATTACAATTAGCAATTAGAGAGTTAAGTGTGCCCTGGATAGAATACATAATCGTCTCGGAGTCTGTGGCAAGGCTGCTTTACTCTTGGAATCCCGAGTTTATGTTTCACTTTATGATTTTAGAGCAGATTCACACAGACGTGAAAAGGAGAGGTCCTAGCTGAATATAGCTGCTGGGCTGGAGTCATACTGCGGCTACAGGAAGCTGTAAGGACTAGAAGAGAAAATATTTAACTCAGCGTCTTAGCAGGCTCAGTTGGCTCATTGGTTGGTGAGGGTTGCATTAGAAGTTATAAACTTCCTAGCAACGGTAGCTTGCATCTATCTCCTACTTACTGCTTGGTATAGTTTCTCTGAAAATCCACATAAGGAATAGCCAGTTCATCATCTCCCTTTAGGTCTCCTGAAATATTATAGAGTGAAATTCATTTCTGCCTTTTAATGTTATTATTATTTTTTTTAAAGGCCAAGGTACTAAACTGTACTGGAAGCTTAAGTCAGGTGTAGTCCAGATGTTAGAGATTCTGGATAATGGAATCTCAAAGAAGAAATCCACAGGGCAAATGGCCATTGTACACCTATCCATAAAATGTTCTTTCAGCCAAACAGGTTGGCAGTTATAGTGAAGCAATAGCAAAGAAACAGGTACTAGCAGAGAACCCCCCCCACACACACACACACATAAATAAAGTAAAACTAATCAAATGAAATTGCCCCTGGGGAGGAACCCGAAGCAGAGCCAAGGCAAGGAACTGCACGCACTTGCAGGCCTGCGTGCGTAACTCCTTGGCATCATCTACAAACTGCATCGCTTTCTAAACTTTAGCAAACCAGACATGGGTGAAAGGAGACTGCTCCCCAGAGTTATGTCAGGAACCTGAGACCTTTGGTGGTGCTCAGTGTGCCTGGCAAAGTGACAGGCAGCCCCCCTTTACTGACGACTCCAGAAAGAATAACTTCGGCATTACCTTAAAGACGGGGAGCGGGTGAGCGGGTGGGGGGTGTTGCTAGGGATGGAGGAATCACACAGTCTGTCTTACAGCCACATAGATCCCGTCACTTATGACAGTCCAAGTTGATTCCCTTTCCTTGTTTGCTAGGGTTCAGTAAATGTTTCTTGGTCAACATATAAGAATAATAAGAATAAAATAACTTTTCCCCGTCTGTCCTCCCAGGAGAAAAGAACATGGTTCAGGGGACACTACTATTGAGATCAATGGCCTAGCTCCACCACAGGGCGAAGGTTCTTAGGGACACTAGGCAGCCAGGTTCTGCTTCCTCCCATTTTTTTTTTCTCCTGTAATTGTTTGTCTTGAGCATCTGAGACAGGGAGTAAATTTTCCTTGACACTCTGACAGCCCTCGTGGCACATCTGCATAAAGATGGAATTTATTTTGTTCATTATGACTGTCTCGGATAGCATGGGGGCTTTATTTCACTCCCACAGACTAGTTGCGTTTTCATAAATTATCCAGCATGCTCCTCCTAGCCTAAATGGCCAGCAATCTTTGGAGAAGACTGGTAAATAACTTCCGCCCTACCAGTACTTCTTCACTCTGGTTATTTCTGTGTCATAAAAGTTATGACATATCAGACAGAAGAAGGATCAAGAAGGCTTCTAATAAATACTTTTCAACAAGCGCCAGACAAATCTAATAACAGAGCCATGGACGCTTCAAAGAATCCTCTGAAGGCGTCTGTGGCCCGAGAGCTCAAAGGCAAATGGACGTACCTGTCTGTGGAAACCAGCGACTCTCTGCTCCAAGCATTTTGTATTGTGGATAGGGATGAGAGCTTTGTTTTACTCACTTATAAACTTGGCTCTGTAGTGATCTTTGTGCTCTTCACAATGGATCTCCCCTCTGTTTTTGTTTTTGTTTTTGTTTTTTTGTTTTTTTGTTTTTTTTTAACATAAGGGATGTGAATAGAAGCATCCTGTAAGTAAAAAAACAAACAAGGGCCACAGTATTCTGTATAAAAGCACAGCCCTTGCGGGCGCTCCATCAAGTGTTCAACATTGGTCAAGGCCGCCCATGCCACAGTTTTCCATCTCTTTCTTGGGATTTGGCACAAAATCCAGCCTTAGAACTCGGGTTGTATTTTCAAACAGATGATCTACAGCTCAAGCCGCACTTGGGTAGGATTTCCCCAGCATTGTCTGAACGAAATATGTCTTTCTCATAGCATGGAAAGGTGTGATGAGGTGAGGAGAGCCAGGCATCAGGAACCGGAAGAGGCGGGGCCATTAAATCTGAGCCCAGAAAACATGCTGTTTCCTGTTTACAGGAGAAGCCCTGGAAACAGAGGCAATGTTACGATCCTCTGAGGAGACAGATGTCATGTGTCGGATGAGATCTGAGCAGGGCAAAGAGTCACAACACTGATTTATGTTCTCTGACGGCAACCAGAATTGTCCTAATTCTTCATATTGCTCAAGACTTGTTCTCTGGTAGGACATGAGGGGACTACTAGACAATATGTTCTTATGGTCTTAGGGTTCCAGGTTGAGGTAGAAAGGGAATAAGAGGTAAGAAGAGGAATCTACAGCCTTGCTCTACAATGACCACTATCCTCAGGGTTCCCCATCTGCCTGCCCTATCATGTTTTATGTTAGCTGAGAAATGTTATGAGACCACAAAAGCCCTGACCAAGGCTCCCTAGGCCATGAAGCATAAAGGGCCACCTCTCAGATAACAGTTAGCTGGAGCTATTTGGAGTCTTGACTTCTCCCAGGTATTTCCCTAGAGCAGGGCTCCTTTCTTAGCCACCCTTGGCTGCCCTCCCTGCCCCCATCCCCCATCCTCTCCTATTCTCCAGTACTTCCAATGCACACAGTGATGAACTCCTCTAACTTAGCTAACCAAAGTCTGCATGTCAGGATAGTGGGAGATGGCTCAGTGGGTAATTTGCTTGTGGGAGGATCTGAGTTTTGATACCCAAAGCCCACTATAAACAGGATAGTGTATATGTGTATGTATATGTATTTGTAATATACAAATATATTAGAGTGAGGTGGGAGGCAAAGAATTCCAAAAGCTCATGGGCCAGCCAGCTTGGCATCTAAAAGATCCTATCTCAAACAAAGTAGAAGACAAGTACAGATGCTTGAGAGTGTCCTCTAACCTAAGCAAGTAAACGAATGCCTGTATTCACACATATAGGAATGTACACACACATGCACAAGTACATACGGAAGAGAGAGAGAGGGAGAGAGAGAGAGAATCCTAGGACTTAGCCATTTTAAGGATAGACCTTGCAACACAATAAAATGTGCTAAGTCTGTCAGAACCAGAGATCACTAAGATCCATAAAGGTTTGCAAAGATGAATAAGCCAGATGAAAGGTAGAGGAGGATGGTGTTTAGAAATGAGAGCAGAAAAAAAATATTTATGTTCCTTATTCCTTTCTGAAATTACAGAAGGAGAAACTAATAATAATAGTAAATTTCTCAAGCTCATCCCATCAAATCCTAGCTATATCATGTACTGAGTTGGACACTTTCATATGTTTTCATTGAATCTTTATAACTTTGTGAAACAAATAACATTTCCCTATTATTACGGGGTCAGGCACACATAGAAGTTGCTTTTTTTTTCCTTCTTAAACATCTGTGCTGGGAATGTTGGTTATATCTTCAATTACATTTTTACAGCCCTGCCAAGACGTATCCAATTATATCTACTTGACAGATAGGGAAACTGAGGCAGCTGTTCTGTTTCAGAAGAATGCAAAAGGCATTCTTTAAGGGTTCCCAGGTACTAAATTTGGAGAGCAAGGTCATAGCACTGGAAAGTTAGTTGTGAGCTAAGGTGCTCTGGACCTTACCTCCCTTTGGATGTCTTTCCGAAAGATTCTGTGAACCAACAGTCTTGGTATCATCCAATAATGGTCATATGAAAGAGATGGAGGGGGAACAAAGGAGAGGAGTTCATTTCACCAAAGCCCCAAAACACAGTCCTCATTAATTAGGTACAACTAGCAGGCAAGTGAATACTAAATGGGACACTTTTATTTTTAGCTCTCGCTCTGACTGCTCCACACTCCCTATGGCCTAGCAACAATGACGCTACCTTCTAAAGAGACTGTATAATTTCCTTTTTTTCATCATTGAACAGTGTTTGTTGAGGGTCTAGTGGGCATGCCATTCCCATGGACCAGCATGGTAATTGCTGGCTGATGAACATATACACTTGCATGTGGCTGGGGTCTCGGGGTTCCTCGGTACCAAGCCAAATGTCGTGATGTAGTAAGTATTAGGAATCACTTGCCCCGTGTGCAAGCTGAGCCATCTTTCCTTGCCCAACCAGAAAATCAGGCAGAATTAAGCCCGTTACCCTTCTTCACTCTGCACCCACCTACCTAAAGCAATGGAACACTGGTTTATTTGTCTCCCCCAAACCACAGCCAGAACATTTCCGGGAAATAGAAGGAAAATGTTTTCATCTTTTGCAGCTTCCCAGCCCTAGTGCCTTTTCTGATTAATACCAAAGCTTCAGTTGTCCTGGAAACCTCAATGCTGATATATCCCAAGAGTCTAACTTCAAGGAAAGCCCATCCTCAGGCCACTCAACCCTACCTAAGAGAAAGGAAGGTTCTCCTCTCCAGCAAGCCCTGGGGCAGGGCTGTCATCTGAGGAGCGTCACAGGAGATGGTTGGCCTCTCCCCCTTTCAAGGCAGACTTTCTCTGGTTAGGGGCAGGACCCCTAATGTGAGGGGTCTTCAGCCTCCTGGTGCTTGGGAAGTGAGGGGAGCTGGTGATTCCTATCATGGATGCTTGAAGCTGTGAACATCAGAGGACCCGCTCTGTCTGCCTGTCACGTCTGCTCACCTCTGACCAAAAGGTACCCTGCTCCTTTATGAAACTACACCTTCCCTCTTCCTATTTCCCCCTCACTCCTCATTCACAGTGTACATGTCTTAAGGGATAGTTCAGATGCTCTATCTATTTTTAAGAAGAGCAGTAGAGCAACAGAGACACGAACAAGTAGCTGCACAGCATGCACTGCACTTAGAGATCCCACAGGTACAGATGTAATCGGTATCAAAAGTAATGTGAAAAGAATATGCTCTTCTAAACATGCGCAGACTCCTTTTGCTTGCCGTTCTTCCTAAAACATACAGTGTAATGACTATCTATACCATATTTACTATACATGTATACATATTTACTATACATATTTATCTATACATGTATCAGGTGTTACAAGTAATCCGGATAACAATTAAGAATAATTGGACAATGTGGGAGGGGACTGGAGAGACAGCTCAACATTATGCGCTCATACTGTTCTTGCAGAAGACCTGAGTTCAGTTCTTAGTGCCTGTATTGGGTAGGGATCCAATGGCTTCTTCTATTCCCTGTAGGCACACACACATCATACAACACACACATACCCACACCCACGCACGCACACACACTTGGATATAAAACTCTTTAAAACATGCTGAAGGATGTAGAAAGATTCTATGCAAATATCGTGACATTTTCTTTGAGCGACCTGAACATTTATGGATTAGAGTATTGTCTGGGGTCTTGAAACCAAACCACTAGAGGTCACGAGGGATTCAGCACTTGTTTATCATTACATAGAGCTTAATTAGAAGTAATCATTTGCTTAAATAGTCTCAGTTCATCTCTGGGAAGACACAGTGTAGTTTTCTTTGAAACAAACGTTACCAACTTTGCTTCCCAAAGCCCCATCATTACAAGTGAATCAGGAAAAATGGGATGTTTTCCCCTTAAGGTGTAACTGCCTCTTTACATGAACCTCAAACATATCCAGGAATTTGGCAGTCTTTTCTGGTTAAATCAGCCAGATTACTAGTGATTTTTCAGCAAATTCAAAAGTTAACTCCTCACTGTGGTTACTAACCTTCAAGATGGTTCCAAATGAACCTTGCCTTCCCATATTTCTGTCCTCGTATTTTAGCATCGAGGTTGTCTCGACTGACTGTAGTATATGACAAGGGTCATGGTGTGGAACTTCCAGGACTGAGACACTTAAAGCCTTTTGCTTTCTCCTTGATTCTTGGCATTACTTTCCCTGGAGGAAGAAGGCTTTCATGTCTCAAAGACCTTCAGCAGCTCAAGGAATTGAGGTTCCTTGTCAGCCAGCACTGGCTTAGAAAGCAAGTGCCTTCAAGGTGGATCTTCCAGTGCTGGGAAGCATCCAGGTAGCTGTCACTGGGACTCTGAAATAGGTATCACTCATGTAAGCCTTGGAGTGTTGGATAATTTGGATAAATTGTTTGATAACACAGCGATGGGTGACTACTACACCGTCGGAACTATTTCTATCTCATCTCTCTCTTCTTTCTATAATGGTGTACAAGTTCAGGAGTTTATGTGATCTTGGTGATAAAGGAGAAGGGTCTCAGGTCTGTTTGGCACCCTGGGGAGACTTATATTTCTTTGGTGGTTCAGACATGGGTAGATATGGATAGACCTGATCGATGGGCTGGTTTCTCCTGATAAGGACTTAGTTAGTGATTTTAGTCTTCCATGATCTTGGTGGAGATCCTCTACAGAGAGGACAGTTTCCATGCCCAGGCTCTTGAGAGAACACCTGGGCTTCTTGAAGGTGAGCATTGATGGGCTCTTCAGAGGCAGTGGCCCAGAGCAAAAAGAGACAACCTGTGGATCTCATTCCCTGAGCTGTCAAAAGTGAGATCCTCAGCAGAGAAGCAATAAACAGAAGGAGAGGTTGAAGAATTTTGTGTTCTCCCCATACACCATAGGATGGGCTTCATGTATCTTTCAATACCCAGCATACTCAAGAATAGAGTAGACACACATGTGCTTGAAAACCAAAACACAGCTGGGAGGTATAATGTTAGGTCTCTAAAGCCTTGGCAATGTCCTTCTATCCATTTTATAGAGTCTGTACCCAGAGCAGGCCTAAGCTGAACTCGCAGGCAGCCTTGTGGAGAGACTGGGAGGTACATTTCTATGCTTGGCTTTCTGAGAATGGACAAGAAAGCAGCCTAGGACCCGGGAAAAGAGAAGCCTTTACCACAGACTCACTCTGGGTCTCAGATCCTCAGGAAAGGACAGTTAAGAGAGGGAAAATAACAATATCAGGCCTGTCTGATAGCTGCATGCAGGTGATTAAGGAAGAAAATGTCTGTCTGGAATAATAGTTCTATGGAATGTTCTCCAACTTATCTGTGATAATGAGAGCAATGATACTACTGGCTGATGGAAGCTTCTGGAATCCTACGGTTTGGGTCTGGGCCTACATCTGCCATTAACTTTGTTATAACTTTATGTGAGTTACTTAACCTCTCTATGCCTGTTTAGTCATCTATAAAATGATTCTACTACCATATATTGTGGGCCAATGAAATGGCTCAGCAGGTAGAGGTGCTTGCTATGCAAACTTGATTACCGGAGTTGTTAAGTCCTTGGATCCATGATAGAAAGAGAGAACTGATTGCCCAAGGTTGGCTTTTGACTTCTGCATTCATTTTGTGACATATGTGCACCCCCTACTCAAGTACACACACACACACACACACACACACACACACACACACACACACAGTACTTCACTACTCATAGGAAGGGGCAAATGAGGTGATTCCGTTAAATTGGAAGAGTGCCTGGCACAGAGCTAGAGCTAGTAACTCCTTTTGTAATTGATGGGATATTCTGGGCTTAAGGCATTCAGTATTAATGACAGGACAAGAGATAGCAGTGAGCAGTAGTCAAACACAGGAGCCCTGGTTCCTAAACAAAGAATTATTGACAACTGAAAGATGTTGAAATTGGGGGAAATAATCTTCCCCTGGGAATGAGCTCCCTAAATTATATATATTTCTCATGTAAACAAAGAAAAAAGAGGCCAGGGATTTGAGAAGGGTGGGGAGACTGGGAGGAGCTGGGGAAAGAAAGAAACCGTGAGAGCCCTAGGGTTTCTAGGGTTCTTGGTCTGGTGCTGTGAACTGGAAAATTTCTATTAAGCCTTCTGTAATCTCAGAGGTTTCACAGCAAAATGCAGATGCTAGTAAAGGCATAATAATGTCTCTTGGACAAATCTTAAGGAAAGGAACATGTCCACATAATACATACACCGCAGAACAGCCTGTTGCTTCAGTAAGAACTTGGGAACAGCAGGCTGCTCTCCTGGCTAGCATCACTATTGTATGGATTCTCAGCTTTCAAAAGCAAAGCCTGCAGTAGCCTTCACAGAGGGTGGAAACGGAAGTAGGCTCCATTTACTCTTTCTTTGCAAAATTTGAGGCCACTGTGGGCTCTTAAGGCACCAGTTCAGATGAACAGTAAGCATCTACAGTCCATGCGCACTGTACCCAGGACCTGTCACTGCTGTAAACACCTAATGGCGCTGTGCTATGAGTTTTTGGGTAATGTGGGCTCAGATGTTACTGCTGGGAAGTCAGTCAACCCCCGCCTGGGATGTTAAGCCAAAGCACAGCCCATGCTACATGCACAACGTTGAGTCTAAAACATGACTAATCTCAAGGGGAACCTGCCCCAGACATTTGGAACCCCTTAGTATGATTCCAAATGATGTCAAGATGACACATAAAATCAAGCTGATTTTCAGACCTGGCTCTCCTGCTGCACACCGATGTTGTCAACAGGAGCTGAAGTCCCTTGTGTGACCTCTTCCGGAGTCACTTCAGCAGAACTGTGGCGATTATATCTAAAGAGGCAGGTGAAATTCAAAGATTAGTTGTAGACGCAAATGCTGAAGAGGCAGAACATACACAGGGGACCACACGGGAGGATGTCAGGGGAAGAAAGGAGGGAGGGAAGGAGGAAAGGAAGGGGGAGGAGCCTGTCCACCATGGGGGTCAAGGAGCAATACAAATACAGAAGGCAAAAGGTGTGAGTCGGTTTTACTCATAGGTTAAAATGTTACTGTTCCCTGTCAAGTAGGAAGACTTGAGTCAGGGACTGGCCTTATCACGCCCGAGCACACCCGGTGTTTGGGTAAGTGCTCAAAGACTGTCTGAGGCCGACAGACAAAAGTGACATCTGGAAACCTGACAATACAAAATGTCACCGGGGCTGGCAGGTGTGCATCTGTTTCCTTTTCAC
This sequence comes from Montemys delectorum, assembly GCA_019843815.1. Lineage (NCBI taxonomy): Eukaryota > Metazoa > Chordata > Mammalia > Rodentia > Muridae > Montemys > Montemys delectorum. The sequence continues at coordinate 22,745 of JADRCD010220946.1, forward strand.
ACTCCCCCTTCTTCTAGAAACATTGTTCCTCAGTGGGACGGTGTAGGCGAGGAGGAAGCAGGCTGGAAGAGGAGAAGGATGCTTTGCCCTGCTCACTGAGGCGAGGCTCTTTCTAGAGCTACTGATGCTCAGAGTTACAGTGTGAACTCCCTGCTGCTGGACTGAGTGATCTGAGGAGAAGTGAGCCTGAGATCTGAGACTCCCAACCTCCTGGAGAGGAGAACAAGGGATGGCTGCAGAAGTTCCCTTCCTAAGGAAGAACAGAAGCCAAAGGTGGCTCGGAGACAGCAGACAGCGTCCCGCTCTCTTCACATCCGGGAGCTTTCCCTTGAAGTCAGTTAGAAACTGAGCTGGCCACAAACACTCCCGGGGGCTCTCTGTATCCATCCATTTATTTATTTATTTGCACCCCACTCCAGCACCCTGTTCTTGAAACTTGTCTGGTTCAGCGTTTCAGAGGCTTGGTTAAATGTCTTGTAAGGAAATCATTTCTAATAAAGCTGGTGTGCTCCGGTTCATCGTTTCTAAGTGCGGGTCAGGATTTAGTTCGCTGTGTTAAACTCTCCGCGCTGCGTGTGATTTGTCAAGCTTTGTCAGGAACAAAAAGTTCCGGGATGTGCAAAACAGGACTGCTTGGTTTCCATGGAGATACTGCTAGTTGGGCTATGGAAATCCTGAAAAGGCCAGAGGATGACTGACAATACAAGGATTTAGCGGCTGATCTGAAGAGCCAGACTGAATTAATGAGATTTTTCACAGAACGTTATTAGCAAGGCTAGCACCGTATGGCTCTCAGGCCCTCGTTTTTCCCAGCTGCAATCTTGGAAAACAGACATGGAAAGATTTAATTGCTGATAAAAACAACAACAACAAAAACTCTAACGTTATTTTAACTTACACCATTTTAAGGATGCAATAAAAAAAAAAATGTTTTCTCTCCCCCAGCATTTGGTCCAGCGATTGCTTCGCTTAGAGTAGGCTTTACCCTTCATGTGCATGGAGATGGGACGGTCGGTGGCACTTATTATAGTGTGCAGTTAATTCCCACATACTGTGAACACATTAACTGTTCAAAGTAGGTTATCTGGCATCCCGTTTAGAGCCGAGGGAAAAATACCACGTCACCAGCTTTATCTCTCCTGGGGCGATATTAATTATTTATTATAGACTGCTGATGTAAACTGTTATCTCTAGCAGGTCACGGTTTGTACGTGTGTCTTCAGTGCTCTGGGATTTGGGACTTTGGGTGTGGATTTCTGAAGGCTAGTAATCTGTGTGGTTTGGGAGTGTCAGACCTGATGTTGCTCTGGTGCTGGTTGGCACTAAGACAACAAGGACTTAGAAAAGTCTGTCTACCACCATGGTCAGGTAGCATTTGCTGAGACTCTTGCGAGAATTGATTCTCTAGCCCCTTTCCAACTTCCTGTTGCTATTGCAACAACAACAATAATGATAATGATAAATATTATTATTATATTTAAACAATTGTGACTTGGTCTCTGGGCTTAGAAAAATGGGTGTGATCAGCAAGGTTAGGTTTTGGTTGTTGTTGTTTGTTTGTTTGTTTTGTTTTTTGTTGTTTTTTTCGAGACAGGATTTCTCCTGGCTGTCCTGGAACTCACTGTGTAGACCAGGGTTGGCCTCGAACTCAGAAATCCACCTGTCTCTGCCTCCCAAGTGCTGGGATTAAAGGCATGCGCCATCACTGCCCAGCAGCAAGGTTAGTTTTTAATTTTTAATCTGTTCCCTGTGAAAATTCTTCATCAAATGCCAGTATCTGTCACCTTCAGGGATGATGCCACTCATTGTGTTGTGAGTGGTGGTGCACAGCACAGGCAAGGCAACGCCCTGCACGTTGCTCTTTCTTGCTGCTCCACACAAGAGAGCATACCCATCTGTTCTTCAGAGCTGGAAAACCGTGCTGCTGCTGCTGCTGCTGCTGCTGCTGCTGCTGCTGCTGCTGCTG
>JADRCD010220946.1:24720-40198 GCA_019843815.1 Montemys delectorum
TGCTGCTGCTGCTGCTGCTGCTGCTGCTGCTGCTGCTGCTGCTGCTGCTGCATGATCCACAGGAGAAGCACGTGCTGAGGCATTCCTTGGATTCCTGTACAGTAGACTAATCCACTTAAATCTCACTGCTGGCTTCTCCAGGCGGGAGCTCCACAGTCTCTTTTGATTTAGTGGTTTGTAAACTCTACAATTAAGTGCTTTTTGCCTGCCTGTTACTGTCTCTCTATTCCCTAAATGATTTTATGAGGAAGGAATCAGAGAAATTGAAACAGGAGTCAACAAGCGTGCCTTCATCCTTTCTCTTCATCATATCTAAGTTTCTTTACAACTATTATTTTTAAATTTGTTGCTCTTTCTTCCCGTTTGCCTTCTACATTATCATATTAATTTATTCAAATGACTGAGCATGACCCCTCTGCTTTGTCGGAACTGATCTCAGATTTATCCCCGTCCCAGATTATGTCTTTCCAATCCCATCTAGTGTCTAAGAATCTACTGCTCTTCGTGTTCTCAGAAGGGTCCGAGGAGAACAAAGATGGAGGAATTGAATTGCCGTGGCCTTGAGACCTGCTTCTGGCATTTGTTAGCTGTGTGGGAAAGTCTCTTAGCCTTTCTGGCATGATGTCCTCTTCAGGACGTAAAGGCCAAACGTGTTGCATAAAGAAAGTACCTGTGTGCCTACACATAGTAGACACCCAACAAATTCCGACAATGATGGCTATCATTTACATCGGAGTGCCTATTTGCACAGCAGTGACCTGTCTGGGAGCATTTTATTAAAGCCCACTTGACTTGTGTTTTTGTGGCATCTCTGCTTAGCTTGGCTTCTTGAAGTTAAGAGCCCAGGTTTTCCATACCTTTTGAAATTGCCCATTGCATTTATCCTCTGCTGTGGCCTGTTTCCCTGCCTCTTAAAAAATGCATATAGTCATGATCGTTATGCCCAAACTCATTCCATATGTATAAATAAATCCCACACTCTCTCATTATTTTGTGCTGCCTTGGCAGGCACAAAAGGTGCTCTGGTACTCAGGAGTAAGTGATATAGGCTGTTGCTATTGTTTTCTTTGCTGTGTGTGTGTGTGTGTGTGTGTGTGTGTGTGTGTGTGTGTATGAATCTGGGAATCAACCCAGGGCCTTAAAAGTGCTATATAAGTACTCTACCAATAAACTACACCCTTAGCCATGGTTTTCAAAAAAAAAAAAAATCTATTAACATACCTCTTTGTGTATGTGTGTGTGTGTGTGTGTGTGTGTGCATTCATGCTATGTGGAGGCCAGAAACTGATGACACATGTCTTCCTTAGTAGCTCTCCACCTGATTTTCTGAGACAAAAATCTCACTGAACCTTGTCTGGATCTCTCTGAACCTTGACTGGACCACTGAGCACTTGTCTATCATCTGGATGAGCCAGACAGCTGCCTCCACAGTCTCCCTTATCCCAGGGCTGGACTATAGACATGTGCCTGTAATGTGGGCTTCTATGTGGGTGCTGGAGAGCCAGCTCAGCAATGCACACTTATACAGCAAATATTTTACTGACTGAGCCATCAAGCAAGAGCAGTATGTGCTCTTAAACACTGGATCGTGTCTCCACCTTGCCCCCACTTTTAAAGCTTCTAAGTAGAATTACCAGCCACTCTGAGCTCTGAACTTGAAGAGAGGGCCAATGTTAACCAGTACAGGGTTCTGTGAAGTAGGCCGGAAGAGGCTAAGCTCCATCACGGGATGACTGCCTGACCTAGTTAACATCACAACCATAGGGGACCTCAGTCCCCTCATTAGTACAATGAGGATATTAGCATCTCTCCTGTCTGATATTAGGTTTCTGTAAAAGATTAAATGACACTGTAAGTACAGGGGAAATGCCTGCCTATTATCATGTGTTCCGAGAGCTTGCTTGATCATGACTTTGACTGTTACTGTTTTGAATTGAGAGTGTGACACCAGCAAAATTAGGGAATTGCATGACCAGTTACCGTCTCAGATTAATTTGTTCTTCTGGCTTCCATGCTTCATCCAGGACTTCTCTCTATGAATAGGAGTGCCCGAGTGTGCTATGGCTATGTTTTGCAATGGTTACCTAAACTAGAACTCAGTACTGGTAGACCTACACCTGGAGCTGTGACCAAGAATCAAGTCCTCAGAAATCTATAGGCCAACCCCACCAAAAGGTTACCTGACATTCCATAGGGAAATGTGGACAATGTCTTTTCTAATCACCTACCCCCTGTCCTCACTGTGGCCTCTTAGGCAGTCCAACTCTGTACCTTAAAGAAGAGTCTATTGATGCTCATCTGCAACAAAAGAAGCTCCCTCACAGACGGGGAAAGCTCCCTGGTGAAACTGGGGTCCTAAAGTGAGGATGTGGTTTCATTGTGGGTCTGGGGCAAAGGAGAAGCATTGTTTATGCCTCTATGTTGTGAAGACTAAGGCCAAAGCCTGCGTACAACAGTATTCTAGGGGCTGTTTAGAAGGACTGTTGCCATTTGTCTGTGCTGAGGCACTGTGCTCATTGAAATAGATTATTATGGGGTTGAATTTCTAGACCAAAGGCAGTCAGTCTACTAAGCCCAATTAGATACCGTGATAGAAGCCAGTAGCTTCATGGGTTTAGCAGAACCAGCGTTTGAGAGAATTCTAAGAGCAAGGGAGAGAGGAGGGAGGAGAGGGTCATGCCCTGAAAAAATTATCATACCCAGAAATAAATAATTCCCAACTTTTAAATGACATTTATAATAAAATACTGCTATAACTTTTTTGTCATCGCTTGTTGCTCTTACTATGAGTTAGTTTATCATGATTGGGTATACACATAGGGAATCTATTTGTCCTTGGCTTCCAGTGTCTGTGGAATGTTCTGGAATGTACCCCACATGGGTAAGAAAGGGTTGCCACACCAGGAGATATGTCTGCATTGGCTTCTGAGGTTTCCCATCTATGTCATTCAATCCAATCATCTCTTCATCCTTAAATGACTGTCCCCCAATAGTCTGTTTGTCCCTTTTTCTAGTTCTTCATACCCCACATGCTTGCAACAATGTGTTGCGTACAGTAAGGCAGCAAACTCATGAACTCTGTGTCTTTCCAAGATGATCCCAAGGTCCACAGCGTTACTCCATGCCCTGGCGCGATGCTAGAGTTGGAAAAATGAGCCATCCCTGCCTTCTCAGCATTTTCACAACAGGTACATCGAAGAATGCTACCTAATTTAGAATAATGTGTTAATCCCAGCTTTTCTATTCTAAAGCATTCTAAGTGAGTGAATTATCTAGCATCTCTAAGATTCACCTCACTTCTACAAAACAGGGAAGGGAAGGTTCTCTCACAAACTTTGGCCTGTCTCTTTACCCTGTTCTTATCTTCTTATACTTTAATTTTTGATGCCACAATTTACCTTCTTCCATTCTTTTTATTCTCTGCTAGACAAAGAAATAAACAGAAACCCAGTCTTCAGATAAACCAGTCAGTACTAATGGATGTTAATGATGATTTAAAGGGTTCGCCTCTCAAGGAGAAGTGCATTTTAATAAGTAAATTAAATTTCTTAGTTCAAAAATTATCAGACGTCTAGTGCCTATCAAAGTATAATTCCTGTGGATTTAATCCTTTAACCTAGAGGCTCCCCCAATATTCACTCAGAAGGAGTGCCACAGCCAAATACAAATTTAAACTGTGGCATACCATGTTTTGTCTCTGCTCAATACAGAATATAAGATTCTAGATTAACTCTTGTTCTTGAAAGAACAGTAAGATATGCAAATTATATAAAACAAGCAATCTTCAGGACAGCTCACCAGGTGACAAGACCCAGCAGTCCTTGAGAACTGTCAAGGGGGAGTCTGATGAGCATTTCAGCTTTCTGCCTAGAGAAAACCTCCAGGCTGTGGACATCTGCAAAGATCCCACATGACTACACAACAGAATACAGATCAATGTGTGAGTCTGAGAAAACTAACTGGGAAGGGCAGAGGGGAACAGCAGTGTAGGTAATAAAAGATCACATTCTTCTCCAGGGTCCAGCCAAGTAATGTAGCCCTCATCAAGGAGGCGTCTCTTTGTAACAGATGGAGATCATTAAAGAAACCCGCAGCCCATCAAAGTGCAGTCACTCGAACCCCACTCTCTATGGATATATCTACATACAGCTCCTCTACCCCAGGCTCAAGGATCATTGCTGAAGAGGCGGTGGAACGATCATAAGAGCTGGAGGAAGCGGACTTTAGTTTGAAACTGTGTCTCTTAGGGATGTCAGAAGCTACATCCACAAAGTCTCACCCATATGATTACTTACACATTTTGCTGAACAAGAACAACAATAATAGACGTGTAACATGGATGAGAGAAAGAACTACAGGCAACTAGGGAATGCTGAGAGTGGAAGAAATAGTCTTCTCCAAGAAGTGTCACCAGTTGGTTATCCTCCTGCACAAAATGGTCAGCTCTGAAAACGGACGTAGAGGCAGCATTGTAAAGACGGATGAGGTAATGTTTGTGTATTTAGGAACAGGAATATGGATATGTACCCACATATACATATGTGTAGGTAACAATAATTAATGAAAAAAAAAAGAGGTCACAGATGTGAAAGAGACCAAGGAAGTGTATATGGGAGGTTTTGTTAGGAGGAGAGGGAGGGGGAAACTATGTAATTATATTATAATCTCAAAGAAATAAGAAAAAAATAAAATAACAATACTAGAGAACATTAGATTGTGAAAATGGTCATCTACATATTACAGTATGACCATTAGATAATATGCTAAAAGGTAATTCCTGCATTTACGTACATTTAAATGAATGTTTGTACTTGTTCTTGGTAACTAAAGAGTGATGGTAGAAAAAAGAAAGGAAGAAACAATAAGAGGACAGTGACTACTGTGATTTCGATGTAAAATATTCCTCATGGGTTTGCTTCCTAGCTGATGGCCTTTCAAGAGCTTCTTGTAAACGAGGAAACTCTCTGAGGTTCAACCTGACTCCTGTTTCTGGTTGCTCTTTCTCTGCCTCCTGGTGCACTGTGATGTAGACTCTATGAAGGGAATTGCTCTGCCTTCCCTACTAGGACAAAGTGAAACCCTCTGAAACCATGAGTCAACATAAATCCTTCTTACTTCAAAAGACTTTGGTCAGATGTTTTGGTCACAGCAACAGGAATGTAATAGAGGACATACCCCTGGTACAAACTAATGGCAAATATATGCTGAGAAATGTATTAGTAGGTGATTTCACTGTGTGTGGACACCACAGAGTATATCATCATGTATGTAGCTCAAATATGACAAAATATCCTTATATGACATGTTGTGAACATTGCTGCCCACAGATTCAATCTAGTTAGTGTACATTAAAAATTGCACTTCCACAGTGCAGGATAGATGGATTCTTTTTAAATGCTTAAGGGGTAAGAGTTCACTAAAATTGGCAGTGTTGAACAAGACTCAATATATTGTCAGGAATGTAAGTATTACCAGATAGGATATATCCTAACTAGCAAATGTCAAATGGTTGAAAATTATCAATGAAATGTCTATGCAACTAACGGTTAAAAAGTATGGAAATTCGAGACAATTTCAAACCAAAGAAAGTTAAAAGTATTATGTATACATTGAAACTTGTGACATATAATTGGAATAGTATTAAGGTAGAAATTTGTGGTTTCTAATGCTAATATACAAGCACATCAAAAAAGCTGGGATGAATTAACTACACATTTTAAGCAACTAAAAGAAATTAAGATGAAAGAATAACAAAAAGTATAACGAGAAAGTGATAGCAAAAATCAATGAAAGAAAACCAGCAACGAGAAGACGCAACAAAACAAGATGTTGGTTTTTAAAAATGATCCACAGGTTTGCAAACCCTGACAGGTCTGAGCTAAAAGGAATTGAGGGGAGGGGAGGCACAAATTTTCAATATGAAAAAGTAACATGAGACATCATCAAATGTCAAGACATTAAGAAAAGGGCTTTATGCTGACAAATTTGAAAAATTCGAAGTAGAATATTGCTCAAGAATTCTAACTTAAACACTGAGAGAAGTGGAGAAGTATGAATAATATGTCTTTTTTAAAACTTCAAAATCAAAATCCTAACATTGAAGATTAACTCCTTTAACCTGAAGGAATTATCAAGTTCTCAAGCAGAAGATATGTAGAACTGTTTGTCTGCCATCTAAGGTTACAAGGTTTCCATGACATTGATGCTAAAGCTAACAAAGATGCTTTAAGGCACATGAGATGCCTGTAGTGGTTGTTCACTGGTGGAGTACTTGCTTTGTGTCTATGAGGTTGTAGACTTGACCCTGGACTGGGACTTGGGGGTTGAGTGAATTGCATGATTCCTCTCATAGAAATAGGCTTGGCAGCAACCATTTTACCAGCCCTAGAAAAAAAATTTTTTTAAGACCTCTATAGTTTCCAGAGCTCTAATTTAAAAAATGTCTAAATAAATGAAGGGACATACTATGTTCATTGACTCAGCCATGCCATGTTGGTAAAGGCATTCCATAACTAAATTTCGATGTGTAAAAACAAAATTAAATCTGAAATGTTGGTATGGAAATGCAAAAGGCAAAAATGCAACCAAGATAATCTTCATTTTTAAAAAGTTAAAATAAAATATTGGATGCTAGTATTTTAAAGTTATAGTAAAGCAAGATGGTATTGGTGACAGATAGACCATGCTACCAGGGTAGCAACCAGACAGAAGTTCATGTATTTAAATCCTATGACTTTTAACAAAGCTGGTGCTGCAGAGGAGGCAGCAACTATAGTATTGGGACATGATGGTGCCAGTTTATGTGAAAGATCACTCACTCAACACAAATTACCAAAGCTAATTTGCCTATGGAATTAATTTTCATGATTGACAAATGACCAGAAAATGACCCAACAACCAATTCCACCTTCTTCTGCTTATAGCACGACTCTAACCCAAGACAGTGGCTGAATTTTAAACTTATTGTTTTACTCTGTTTCTGCCTCTCTAATGCATCTCCCTCAGCTCTACAGTAGGCAAGTCCGTGCATGGATACTGGTTCCTAGCATTCTCATTACTTGAGACTGTCAATCAGCACTAACGAAGTGCCACATGAAGACAAGCTCAGGGACCTCTTTTGTCCTGGGTAAATCAGTGATAGGAAAGAGCTGCTATCCTTAACACAGCTCCTTCCCTCAAGGGTAGAGGCAGTAGAAAGCAGGAGTGCTGTAGGGATTTGTTTCCTGAGTCCATGCTGTGAGCACTAAAGGAAGTACTTGAAGTGTGGTAACTTACTCAACACATTCTATTTGCATAACTTACTACTTCATGACAGCAGTGTGAGAGGAGAGTGTTATTTGTCCTGTGTTTCTGTGAGGAAATGGATTCATATGCAGCCAAGCACCACACAACTACCAAGTAATGAAGGTAGGCAGGGTGTCCCTAGAGTCTTGCTCTTTACAAACTATGCAACATGCAAACACGAAGTTTAACACTGTGTGCAGTCTTCTTTGTTTCCTTAGTTGATATGGAGGAAGACCCAGGGCCTAAAGACATTGCTCTATAGCCTCTCTCTCTCTGTCTCTTTCCCTTTTTCCCTCTCTCCCTCTCTCTTCCTCCCTCCCTCTCCCTCTCTCTCCCTCTTCCTCTCTTTCCCTCTCTCCCTCTCGCTCCCCCTCTCTTTCTTTCTCCCTTTCTGTTGGAAGCAGCAGAGGGCAGAGCTGGGTCTGCACACTCCATGCCTCACAGTGAGGACTGACTCTTCCATATCTCTTTCCTTATTAGAGATGGCTGCTCTATAGCTGAACTGTGGGTCTGGGGGTGGAGGGTGGGGTTGGTTAAAAAGCAAAGGCGTCACAGAGAAACGTAAGCTTCAATAAGGCTAATGATGACTTTTCTTTTTTTTTCTTTTTAAGGAAACAGATTTTTGTTTCTTTGTTGGCTTTCTTACGGCATCCACCCTGTTCTTTGCCCAGAACCTCCATTTTCTGATCTCTAAAAGGTAATTTAATAAAGATTAAAATCAGTGACAAAGTCACTTCTATCTGTGGAAAATGGGCCAATGAATGATGGAGTGTATAAATATTGACATCAATACCGAGTGCAGAGAAATTGAGTGACTCAGAAGGAAAAAAATACTTTAGTAATGATTGGACCCCTCACCTTGGGGAATGGTAGACAGGTCCTTCTGCATTGATTTTAATTTTCAGGCATCTCTCAAGGTGGAAGTGTATGCCACAGGTTAAACTGTAGGTGCTAAGATTCCAAAACTCATTCTAGAAGAAGCATATACCTTTTAATTTAGTGACAAATACCATCGTAAAACTAGTGATGTATGTAGAAAACCTTGAATGCATACAGAAAAACAGAGAATCATGAAAAACATGTGTAATTTCATCACCCAGGGTGTTGGCTGTGAACAGAGCTCAGACCTTTTTTCTACACACTGTCCTAATTCCTAAGAGGCTAAGAGGTTAGTATTTCAGTTTCTGGGTCTGGAATCAGATAGAATCTGCAAGTACATATAATAGAGTTGTATTTCTTTGCATGCAAAAGATGATTACACTTGTCCCTCAGTATCTATGCAAGGTTCGTTCCAGGATTCCCATAGAGAAAACAATGTTGACAGCTGTTCAAGTTCTCCATGTAAGATGGCATGCTATGTGCATAGAAGCTACCCGCATCCACTTGGAGACTTCAAGTCAGCTTTAGTTACTCATAATACCCAATGGGATGTAAATGCTCTATTCATAACTATTCTACTATATTATGGTAGGAAGTGAAAACAGAAAAAAAATAATCTTTACATACTGCTTTTCAGAACTTTTATTAGAATTTGCCAATAAACAGTTCAATCCACCATGGATGTGAAAGGATGTGGATTAAGCTAATGGTTTTGCCTACAAAGGCATATCATATGCTTGTAAGAAGTATATTATTATATTATTATTATAGATTTATTTTTCTCTCTTTATTGCTTGTTAAATATACACAAATGATATTATACAGAATGCTGAACTAACTTTACCATTTTAGGCATTTTAAGTATATAATGGCGTGCTGTTAAGTACATCTACAAGGCCAGAAGACTCACCACCACATTCCAGAATGCTTTTTATCATTTAGTGAGTGATAATTGCACTCACTAAATGTTACCTGTCCCTTCTCCTCTCCAGCAAACCTTAGTAATTGCTGCTTCTCACCTCCATAAATCAGCCATCAAAATGGAATCAGGTAGTAATTCGTCCTTCTCCCTTTAGCTGTAGCATGATGTTTTCCAGATTCAGCTATGTTATAGTACGGACCACAATAATGCTGATCTTTCAGTCTGAGTAGTATTCCAGCCAGGCAGTGGTGGCACACGCCTTTAATCCCAGCACTTGGGAGGCAGAGGCAGGTGGATTTCTGAGTTTGAGGCCAGACTGGTCTACAGAGTGAGTTCCAGGACAGCCAGGGCTACACAGAGATACCCTGTCTCGAAAAACAAAACAAAACAAAACAAAACAAAACAAAACAAAACCCAACCCCCTCCCCCCCAAAACAACAACAACAAAAACCTGAAAAACTGAGTAGTATTCCATTGTGTATATGGCCCACATTTTGTTTGTCAGTCAACAGACATAGATTGTCTACTTTACGGCTACCAAGAATATTGCTACCCTGAATGATGGTGTAAGAACGTCTGTTTGTGTCTCTGCTTCTGGTTCCTTGGGGATGTCGCTAGGAGCTGAACTCTAGGGTCATATTCGATGCCATACTCTACGGCAAATCTATGATTCTATTTTTGAGCAGCACTGCTCTGTTTTCCATAGAAGCTGCACTGTTCTACATTTTTAGTAGTGCATAAGAATTCATTTCCCCACAGTTTTATTGATATTTGCTAGTTTCCATTTTAATAGCTATCCTCATGCATGAAAGTCACTGTACCTAGTTTTTTGAAACTTTCTTCTAATGATGTGTATGGTAAACAAATATATTTCTTGTATGATTCTTATGAGCTACAGTTTCAAAATCCATATATTATTCAGCTATATGTGAGTGCATTCTTTAAAAAAATAGCCTTGCATTATTGATTCTCCATATCATGAATTATGAGGAGATGAACATAGAATTCTTCATACAGTATTATTTCATTGAATAATATGAATACAAGTTTCAATATATGCTATCATTGAGTCAGAGAGATGACCACGTAAGATGTAATCCATACTTCTAAAATACATTTCTTTTTAGTTATAAAAACATAGATCAAAACCCTTTAGTGATTGAACACCCACACAACCACTATTAACCCTAAAGATTTCACTGGAAAATATTTTCACCTATGAGATAAACCAGTTTGTAAATTTGGTCAATAAAATAGAAATGGCATCAGTCGGGTCTTTCACCAGATGACCTGACATTCTAAAAAGAAGAGGTTTTTATTAGACTAACCCAGAGTCTGATTAAACTTTCTTTCAAATAGGTATGATCACTTTCTTTCTAATTCAGTTTTCCTATATCTCATTTGCCGTTTCTGCCTGAGTTACGGTAAAAAAAAAAAAAATTAAAAAAAAATGTGGACGTAAATCCTTCAGTGCAGTGCTTTTCTTGTGGTTATTTGAAACCGAGAGTCCAGAAAACATATGATTTCTATAGAAAAGAATCAGCATATCTCAATGAGTGCACACAACACACCAAGTCTAAACTACAGACATTAGCTGGGGAATTTTCTTTCCTCTGGAAAATTTTTACAAAATCATCCCATTTTGCTTCTCCTTGTTTGCTAGGGTGGATGCTGTAAAATTTATCAGAAGGCAGGCAAGTGAACCACAGACTGAACGTTCCCCATCTCAAAATTAAAAATATACTATGCTCCCATATCCAAAACACTCTCAATGCTGGCTGACACTGGCACTGTGAGTGGATGATCCCACAACTGATCACATAAAGGTGTGGCATTCCAAGTAAAGGTGCACTGAAAATGTCTAATGCAATTACCTTTCGGCTATGGGTATAAGATATACATGAAACATAAATGAAGTCTGTGTTAGATGTGTGTCTCATCCCCAGGATACCTCATTATGAATCTGTAAATATTCCAAAATCTAACAAAAAATTTCAAATCTGAAAGGCTTCTGGTCCATCCATTTTAGATAAGGCATGCTCAACGTGTTCCTAGCTCATCTGAAGACCTATGTTGGGTTCTCAGAAGGCAGTATGCCTCCTCAGCCTCACCTGCTAAGGCACACCCTGAGATTCTTCACCAGTGAGTACAGGCAGAGCCTGCACATCTGCCTGACTTCTAGACTGATTGTTGCTTAAGAGATTGCTCATTATAGGTTGGGAGCATAGTTCAGTTGGTAGAGTACTTGCCTTGCATGCACGCATGAGATCATGATTTATGATGTGGTACTTTGATACCAGTACCACATAAACCAAAGCAGTGCTGGCACATGCCTGTAATCCCCGGGATCAGGAATAGAAGAAGAATAATCAAGCGCTCAAAGCTATCTTCAGCAACATGCAGAGTTTGTCACTGGCGTGGGCTGCATGAGACCCCCTTCGTAAAGGACACTATTTTAATTGATGCTATTATCACTTATCGGTGACATTTTTGGATGATCATTTAGGTGAGTTAAAAGGGAGCTAAAAGAAAACATAGTTGCTGTATAATTTCTGATAACCATGATGAACAGCCAGCCACATACAAGAACTGGAACTAGGTTTTATCCTCTCCTCAGGGCACCTTGTTTGCTGAAAACTGGTGGTGTCTTCCACGTAGATTTGGCATCAGTAAAGAACTGACTTCTCGGCAGAGACCACAAAACAATCTGTGTTTGCTCCAGATATCACAGCATCTCATATTTACATGATATGAGAAGATATGAAGCTTATGACTTCTTGCTCTTTTAGTAATTCATCAAATACATACTTCTCGAAGCAAGAATTCTATTTTGTACCATGGCGGGGCACTGGGTATCTGGCTACTTGTGTTGTTTAGCAAGTCAAGGTAAGGAAGTCCAATGTGAAAGTGAGACAAAGATGTGTTTAGCAAGGACAAGAGGTGCCACAGAATGTGAGATGCATTTGTGTGGTCCCTTCTACATTGCTTCTGGACTTGGCCACGAGCCTTGATTTGGCACTGCGGCAAGTGTGACGGAACTAAGGCATGGCAAACACTTGTGGACCGGGGCTTGTCCTTCAATATGCCTCTCTTGGAAGACTCAAAGGCTTTGTAGGTTAAGTAAGAGATGAGGGGTAGCCACGAGGAGGCAAATGGTGAAGACCTGTATGTAGTCCATCTCCTTCCTCCAGCCCAGTGAGCTCACCCCTGCAGAAGACCTCAGCTGTACCCTGCATGCTGAGGAAAAGTGCCCTGTGCCCTGCTCACAACCAAACACTTAAGAACAGGAAGTCCTTCCTACAAAGCAATAGATAACCGAATCAGGAGGGATGAAAAACAGATTTTAAAATCTGAAAAATAGCAGCTACCTACAGAGAAATTTCTGCTTTTGATGTACCTGGGCAATCCTTTTGTTGGAGTCTTTGAGAAACAATCAAACAAATAAAAACATACTGTCAAGGAAAAAAAAATACCCTATTTATTTATCTTCTCAACAGTCTTCTATTGGTTCCCTGTAAGATTCAGGCACTGTCAGTCAGATGACACAGGCAGAGGCAGAGGGAAGCAAATAGTAATCCAATACAAAATGGGGCGTGCTGTGAGAGGGATGGTACAGGAAAATGGGGTTGGCGCATAGCTGAGAGACAGCTTCCAGGAACAGGTGACCTCAGAGAGAACGTTCCTGCTGGCTGCTGACTCATACAGAACTCAGGGATGCTTTACTCTTAAGCATCTTTGTGAAACTCAAGCTTTAGGGGGGAAAAAGAGCTAGGGAGGAGGGCAAAAAGCAAGGCAAGCTTTCCTTACTTATTTAAAAATTTCAAAACAGACCTTTGCAAGATCGAAGCGATCCTTTCTGGCTTGCCTAAGTCACGTCCTGGACACGTGGCCGAGAAACCGTTTCCTTCCATTACCTTAACAGAGGACTCATGTGACAAGGTAGCCTGCCTACCCCCCACCCCAAGAAGTCCCCATCCCTCGTCCCTGGCCCTGACACTAACAACCTGGAGATGATGAGGAAGAAAGTGTGGCATGTATAGGAGCCACCCCAAGAGAATCGGTCCCCAGAAGAGACGAGCTAACAAGGTGAGGACATATGACTCGAGCACCGGTTCCTAATTCTGAAGGAAGGGTAGACTGGCACTGGGCCAGGAGACAGAAAAGGCACGGAAGAAAGAACTAATTTGGAGCAGGCAAGATGAGTGTTTTCTGGCTTATTTAAAAACACAGATATAGAATCTGACTGCCAGATGGGACTGCTGAGGGAGACGGAATGTCAACAATGGAGTCAACCATGCTGAAGCATGAAAGGATCTATTTTGACAGTAGGGAGGCCGAAGCCATAGAGAGAATGATGCTCGGGGGATCGGTTGGGCGAATCTCCTACTCTGTATTTTATTTCTATTTCAATCCCTTGCAGGCAATGGCTGAGGGTATTGGCTTGGCCCTGTATTAAAGAAAACAAACAAACAAAAAAATCACTCCCCGGTCCTTCAAACAACTTCAAGGCTACTGGGAGAGGTGATTAACAGATAGTCGTAGCTTCCAGTGTGAATTTGCTGAGGGTCAACTGTAGGGTAAGCACCGAGGTCACACACCTGAGCTTGAGAAACAAGACGCAGTCCTCGCCTCTCTAGAGCATCCATCCTAACAGCCACTTAAATGTGGGGAGCATGGGGAGACGTGCCGTGACGGGCCTCTGCTCTTCATGAAAATTCAGTGGCAGATGGGAGAGATCAGCAGGGCAGCTGTGGTGTAATGGGAAACTCATGGGATAGCCAGCTTTATGTTCTCTTAGCAGCCTCCTTGCTCTGTGACCTTTGGCAAGTCCCCGAACCTCTTTGAAGATGCTTCACCGTACCCTGCTCTCTTGTCTGCAGAGAGGTGACAAGGGTATTTGCTTTTTTTTTTTTTTTTTTTTTTAACATAATGATGTTGTCTCTGTGGGAATGTGAGGTAAGGGTTGCTGGAGGGAGGATGAACGGTAAGGCATTGTAGTGTAGAAAGCTTTGAGCTTTATGCTGTTGGCCAAATGGAGACAGAGAACCCCATTGTGGGGTAATTTTCAAGAGATAAGGATGCCTCCTGCATACAAGAGTGGGAATACATTAAAGAGAAAGAACCAGGAGAGATGCTAACAAGAAAAAGCCAGAAGGAAGAAATATACTGTCTATTCACATCATCATGTGGCAGAGCCTAGAACTCAAGGCTAGCAATACTCCCTGGCTTCTCCGCAGATGTGATGTCATGCGCTCTGTGGTGTTTATCGCATGACATTCCAGGAATGAAACACAGTGCCAAGTCCAAAGTCAGGAAGCCTAGAAGACAGCCCTTTGTTTAATTTTAACTCTCTCTATAAACAGTGACCTAATATGATGGTGGCTCAGCCTGGTCAGGCATCTTTGACCTCTGCCCCTCCCTCTCTTCACTTCTTTCTATCCTGAGTCAAAATGTCGGGCCTTTGTCTCATGTATGGGCTTTGCAAATAAGCATGAGTGATTTGTAGCTGGAGAGGAACAAAAGCACGCCAGCAAAGCAAACACTCCAGCCAAGTCACCATCCTCTGCAGGAGGGAGCCACCTCCTTATGTCTCAGGGTACAGTGTTGAAGAAGGGAACACAAAGGTGAAGCAAAGGACGCAACTGCATGGTAGTTGACCAGTTGTCCTGAAGACAGCTTTGCTTTATCCCAGCTATAGATGTTATTTATGTTTTCTCCTTCATTCCTGGTAATATGCCCTCTGTTTGCTTTCTGCAAATTCAGAATCTTATAAATGTCCTGCGAGGAAGGGGTAAAAGTCCATAGTTTGTGGCTCATGGTTTCATCACTCTGTCAGGCTACAACACAGGTCAAGTTCTATTTAATTTTATAAGAGATGGTACATCTCTTATAAATGGGACGTGAGCCATTTATAAGGCTCACAGGGACGTGCAATGGCCTTTCTGATCATTCACGTGCAAACTAAGAAGCTGAGAAACAAATTGGGAGGGCACATGTAGAAGGTGAATTCTTATTCGAGGCCAGGGATGCACAGACATGAGCTGGAGGACAGACGAAGAGTCTTGTGTGAGTGTGACAGGATGAAACATATGGGTTAAAATGTCCTCACACCTGTTGACTGAGAAGCATTCATCTAGGTCAGCAGTCAGATAATACATTCTGGAAAGTACCAAGCAGTATATAACCTGTGAGTCTCTGGTGCAGTTACTTGCCTGTGCCATGGGGCAAAAGTAGCTAAGCTAGGGCAGCTGGTGAGTATGTGAGCATGACTGTGTTCCAATAAAAGGTGCCTTACAGGATCAGGTGTCCACCTGGGCTTTTGTTCTCTAGCCTCATCTAGATCTAAAGGCAAATATTCCCCTTCACCTCTATAATGACACTCTCTCCCCCCCC
>JADRCD010220947.1:0-22517 GCA_019843815.1 Montemys delectorum
GGAGCTCAAACAATAAGGTAGGAGCCATCACTGAACTAGCTCAAGTCTCTGTTCACCTTTTTCTTTGAGACATGGTTTCAGTCTATACAGTCATCAGAGCTGGCCCTAACCTCATTGTAGCCTGTCCAGGTCTTCAACTGGATCCTCCTGCTTCCGTTTCCCAAGTAACTGGAATTACAGGCCGCCACCAGGCTCAGATTGCCTGTGGTCTTTACACGACTATGTTCGGGTTTCCATCAACGTACATACACCACATCACACTGTGAAGTCACACCAGATCACATTGCAGGACTCAACTGCTTGAGTGCTGTCCCCCACTGCTGAAATCCTGAAACCTTTCTCAGCAACAATTTCTTATTGGTAACGTGGGGGGTGGTGACAGTGTAGTAATCACCTCACAACCGTCTCAGAGCTCACCGGCCCCCAGGTGAAGAGATGGAGGTTACCGTCAGAGAGAGGTCACAGAAGGTCACGCAGCCCTGACTGGAGGTAGAGCTAGGAGTACATTGCAAATACACACTGTCTTGTAAGCTGGGAGCATGGCTGTCATTCCATAGAGGAGCACATGCCCACAGAAATGATTTTATGACTCTTCTCTGTTGTGTCTGTTAATAATAAGATTGAAAAACATTCAGGTCCCCAGTGAACTTCAGACTAGAGTAGGCAGCTGGTGAGGCAACCACATATGGACTGTTGATGCTCATCCAGGATGAAACCACTCTGCCTGCCCTGTGCCACCAAGCAAAGGGCTGCCTGCGAGGTCAACAGAGCCCCAAGAGCCCTGTGGGAAAACTGCCTTATAGAAGGGAGGGAGGAGTGGGGGCTATGCCGGGAACGGACAGGTCAGCTGTGAGTCACCCAGGGATGGCCTCCCAGGCTTCTGCACACCAATAGGATGAGGAAAACAATGTAGTAACAGTAACAAAGCCCTCCTAGGCTGGAAACATTGTAGCCCAGAGAGATCATGTGACTCACTAAAAGCCACCCAGCTAGCAAACACAGCCTTGACTGGAAAACCCGGTGTGCCCCACCTGATGGAGCTCTCCTACTGACCTGAGAAGGCAATGGCAAAGATCCCACCCGTGGCTGTGTCCCGGTGGAACTTGAGCAGGACCTGGTTGGAGGAGCTGTGCGCTATTTTCTTAGACAAACTCCGTGTGAAGACCCCAAGCTGCAGAGAAGTCTGCTGTGGCCCGTCCCTGTGTACAGGAAAGAAAGTCCTGTAGGTCATTGGCTGCCTTGAATGTCTGCTGCTCCTGGAGCCATCAGTGGCCCTGAGAGGGACCTGTAATGGGTGGTTGTGACTCTAGGAATCTCTCTAACCACTCTCTGTGAGGTCCTCCAATAGAGTTGATGGAATCCTTATTCATTTGATTCTCCGCTAGTCCTATACCCCACCCCACCTCCACCCTGTTGGTTGGGCTTCTGGGGCAACAGAGCCCAATGGGGCAGGGCTGCTGGTATCACCACAGACCTTCTTTGTTAAGGGAACTGTGGTAGAACTCTTTTGCTGCTCTCTGCCAGCCCCTTGCTACCCAAGCAGAGACACACCCATGCTACCTTCTGGGGCAAATGACTTCTTGCCTGGAACCTTAGCCTTTCTGTTCCTATCCATGGCTTGGAAATTACTCGGTTTTAAGAAAAAGTATTCCTCTACCCCATGATGATTCCCAGAATGCCATTAACTTCTAAACAAAGGAGTTTTTAAAATGTTACCTATCTTTGTCCATAGATTCAGTCATCTGGGGAAAACTGTCTAGGAAACTTCTCTTATCAGCCAAGAATCTGCATTTCCATTTTTAAATGGACTCAGGCCACTGTCTATAGAGCTCTGTAACTAAGCGTTGAGTTGCTCAATTCAGTAACCACTATAGTACATGGCAGCTTACATTTAAATTCATTAAAATTAACCACAATTTAAAAACCAGTCTGGTGGTGGCCATGTTGGGGGGCATGAACATAAAATGCCACCCCCAGTTTAGAATGCTCTGTGGGGCAGCACTGGCTCAGCACATGATGACAAGAGGAACTTTACATAATGTCATACCAAGCCATTCCCCTGAGTCTGGGCAGCTTAGGTGGAATGCAGAGTAAGCCTGCATAGCCACACCATCACCAACCATTGGCACCTTCACTGGCTGCAGAAAGGGCCCAGGCTGGGGACCGCTGACCTTTCAATCTGCATTTGATCTTACCAGACAGTGATGTAGTCTCCAAATGGCTCTATCTGGAGCAGGCTGAGGTTGAGATGGACGCCATGGCCAATGGGGACAGTGATCTGCCAGACACAGTCCTGGGAGCTGGAGTAGGGACTAGGGTATCCAGGAGAGTACACGGTGCCATTAAAAGAGGTGATGTTCCCACCACAGGGGACTGTCAGGGAGGAAACACAAACAGAAGGGTGTTTGAGAGCCCTCCCCACCCAGCTGAGAACCCAGATGCCTTCCCAGTAAAACCCCAGCTCTCAGTATTGTTTTGCGGGGATCTTGGTGGAGTGGGAAGAAGACACGGGGCTGTGTGGTTGTGCCTGGCTGTCACCAACACTGCTCCCTGGCTGCCTGTCAATCATCACTTCAGGAGCTTCTGTGGTCACTCCACCTTGGTCTCCCCTTTCTCTTTCCCACTGAACAGGCCTGTTGAGAAGGGGTTGTCCTTCAGAGCTCTTCTGATCCCTATCCTAGGTATGGGGAGAAACTGGTGTTAGTATTGGGGTTGTAATGTTTTTGTGCTGGGAGGAGCTGATGGATTATGACAACCTCATTTCTCTCTGATTTGTCTTTTCTAGAGTGGCACTTCTGACTAATTTTTTTAAAATTAAATTTAGCATTTACTTATTTATTTTTGTGGGTGTGTACACATGAGGATGTGACATGTATATATGCATGTTTGTATGTTTGTGTGTGTTTGTGTGTGTGTGTGTGTGTGTACACATGCATGGGTGTGTACTGCATACTGAGGTTGCTATCTGAATCTCCCTCAGTCATATCCCATCTTGTTCTTTGAGACAGTGTCTCTGAATTGAATCCAGAGCTTGTCAGCATGGCTAGACAGCTTGCTTCAGGGGATCCCATTTCCACCTTCCGAGTGCTGGAATTACAGAAGGGTCTCTACACCCAGGGTTTATGTGGGCTCTGGGAGTCTGAACTCTTGTCTTCACATTTGCATAGGAATGGTTTTATATGATTTTTGGATTTGTTTTTCAGGGAGGCTAAGGTTGGGTTCAAATCATTGGCTTTGCCACATATCAGTCACATGACCATAGACATGTGGTTCATTCTCTTTGAGTCTGTTTCCTCGGGAGTGAAATAGACTAAGAATAACCCTCACAAGGTATGAGAAGTAGTCAGGGTTGGAATGAAGCTCAGGGATGGAGGGCTTAATGAGCATCCAGGAGGCCTTGGGTTTGAATCTCCATACATCAGTCAGTCAATCAATCAATCATCAATCAATCAATCAACAAACAAAATGTTTGGCTGTAGGGAGTGAGTCTGCTGCTAAGGTCCTGCTCCCCAATTTGTTCTTGATCTAATTGAAGGTAAAGATGCCAGTGGACAATTGCTGGGTGGAAAGAAAGAGGTGGGACTTCTGGGTCCCCCGAGGGGAGGGGAGGGGATGCAGAGGAGAAGTTTTTCACCATGCTTTGGAGGGACAAAAGGCAACCAGCCATGTGAGATCTCAGGTGGAGTAGCCAAAGGCCGTTTCTCCAGGTGGGAGGTTAGGGTGTTGAGCTGGGACTAACGTTTGCTCAACTGAAGTTGAGGACAGATTTAGGGTGCTGAGCTAAGAGCACTGGGAAGAGAATGCTAGCCTCGGGAGATTAGGAGTGCCCAGCAATTGAGCCAATAAGCTAGGTTTAAATTGAGCAACGTGTGTGTGTGTGTGTGTGTGTGTGTGTGTGTGTGTGTGTGTGTGTTTCATCCGCAGATCCAAGGGAACCTAAGTGGGGGCTGGTAGCGTGGATCTTAAGGCAGGGTAGCAAAAGTTACACCTCAACATTTGGCTCAGTTTCTTGCCCAAAGACACAGCCCTTGTTTTAGGTCTCTTTTTCTATAGAACACTACTACTGTGCATTCACCGCCTCTGTGAGAAGCCATCTGTGGAACCTTCTGGTTCTCAGGAAATGTCCTGCTTTACTGAAGAAGAAAGTGAAGCTACAGAGATAGAACTGACAGCTGAGCCCCTAGCTGAAGTGTGTTCTCCTGGGTTGCTGCCCCTGCTTAGCCTTCCCATTTCAAGACTGATTCTAGCATCTCCCCCAAGAAAATTCTAGGCTATCAGAGTAAGACAGGAAGGAAAGTGGAAGTGGGGTATCTCTATAGGGGAAGGGAACTGAACAGCTTCTTGATCATCTTCACGTCAGTTCTGCTTAAGGAAGAAGGCCCAAGAATGCTCCATCTCCATGTACCTAACCAAACATACGTAGGAAGAAGGGGACTAATGAGGCAGGTGAAGAGGAACTAACATTCTTAGAAAATGTATTATTCCCTTTCCATTGGGGAAGTGCCAGGATTGACTCTTTCCCCCATTCAGCATTTACAGCCTCATTGTGGCACCTTCCCATCTACTTGGGGGACATTAGCCCATCAGGCTGGATCTTCCTTTGAGCCATATATATCAATCTCTTGGCTATAGCACACACCTCCAGGTTCTTCCTAGCACTTGCCCAGAGCTCTGTCACATAGACTCTCTTCCTGGCTGGGTGGCTCCTACCCACATGGAAACACGATGGACAAGACTTTCCTGGACTCTTGCCTTTGGTGCTCCCACAGAGTAGCAGGTAAAATAGGATTCTCTGTTTCTATGACTACCCCAGGAAGGACTATCAGGGCAAGAGACATACCTTCACACCTGGGTAGGGGGTGGTCCCAGTTCCGATTAGTACCATGTTGACAGGTGAGGACAGGTTGACCAGTCAGTTGATATCCTGGAAGGCACTCAAAGGTCACTGATTGTCCAACATTATAGCCAGCTCCCCTCACGATGCCATTGGCAAAAGGCTCTGGATCTGGGCACTCTTGGAGTTCGTAGGCTAGAAAAGATTAGGAGAAAATGCTGCTTTACTCTTTCTGGGCACTTTCTTCCCAAATGGAAGATTGCAGTGCCAATGGATTTAACTGGTTGTCAGCTTTAGATGAGTTCCTTATGTTTCTCTATGCACCCCTCTTTTCTTGCATTGAGTGCAATGGCATCTGTGGAGCCCTTGGTACAATACTGGCATGTGGGAAGAGCCCCTTGGGTGTTATTGGCTGTTCGTATCTCCACTGACAAAAGAGGCTCAAGGACTGTACTGACGGCAGAACTGCTGTTCACTGAACATCTTCTCAGGGTCAGACTTTGTTCTAGGTATCTCCAAGTTGCTTATCTCAAGGTCACAGACACAGAAGCACTGAGATGAGGGGGTCTTTCCAGGTCTGCTAAATTAGAACCTATGAAAATATTTTGGGGGAATAAGTCAAAACTCGGGCAAGATGGGAGCTTTTGGGGGGTTGGAGTGAGTGCCATACAAGAATGTTCTTCGGAGGAGTAGAAAAGCTGCCCTCATGAGACCCCCTCAAGGCCTGTCCAGTAGGCAGAAAGCAGCTGAGGCACTGGCTGAGTGTGTATCTCTGGCTAATTGGGTACACTCGATGAAGAATACTCTTTGTGGCAGTAATTGGGAGCTCTCTGCACAGGGAACTGGCAGAAGAAGGAGATGGGCTATTTCCACAGCAGACATACTCAGTAGGAACAGCTGGGGATGAATGATGCTCTGTGGAAGGGGATGAGCTAGCATAGGTAATAAGAATAACCATGACCTCCAGGCTAATGGCTCTGCCATGCCCACTCTGGAGTGGTGGCTGGGTTCTGTGTTTCCATTTGACATTGCAAAGGACTGTCTCAGTGGGAAAATATGCACATATCACTAGAAGTCACTTGGAGTGAAGCTTGGGAAGAAGGTTCAGTTGGTTTGCCTTGCAAGCAGGGGGACCTGAGTTTGATACCCAGGACCCATGTGAGCTTCCCTCCCTCACTATTTTATTTTGTTCCCATTCCTCTTTCTTTTTTTTTTTTCCCGGGAGTAATAGTTGCACTGTGTATTAATGATCTGGTACTGAGGAGGCAGAGACAGGCAGGTCCCTAGAGCTTGCTAGCTGCCAAGCCTCCTAGATGAGATCCAAGCCCTGAGAGAGCAGGTCTCAAAAAAGGGTGCATAGCATCTGATGCACGAGGGATGACATAGGAGGTGGTCTTCTGGCACACACATATGCACACATAGATACATGTACACCTGCACATGCACATATACGTGCATGCAAATATGTGCATAAACACATATGCACACATATACACACACATACACACACAGACACACACCACACATACACATACACACATGCACCACACATATACATACACACATACACACACACATACACACACATACACACACACACACACACACACACTCACACACAAAGGAGAAATTACTGAGGTGAGTGCATGTATCAAAGAACTGAGCAGACACCATGGGTGTAGGTGGGCCAGAGTGGAGCCATTCTGGGAGTGCTGCCCATCAAGTCTTGGAGGGAGCAGGAGCCTGTTGCCCCAGTATGCTGCATTGGAAGCCTTGGCTGGAGCTCTGTGGACTGAAGGCAGGCAGCAAGAAGACTGAAGAGAGCAGCCACAAGTCAAAAGCTTTGACAAGAATGGTGTCACGTGAGGAAGTAGCTTTTCCAAAAGGGAGAAACTTCAAGGAGGGTCACCTGATTCCTTTCATTCCAAGACAGATCTCAGGGCCCTGAATGGTGCTTCAGAGGGAAAGATAAATCCTGTTTCTTAAAGCAGACCTCCTCAGGGAGAGGGGCTAGCTTTTCCAAAAGGGGAGGTCACTGTGGGAACACGTGCATCCAGACAGACAAACTGCTATCATTTCAAACCTGGATTTGGACAGCTCCTGACATTCTGGAGCAGTTGTACACCTTAGTTATCATGCTATGAACAAGATTCTTCGTGTGTGTGTGTGTGTGTGTGTGTGTGTGTGTGTGTGTGTCTGTCTGTCTGTCTGTCTAGTTGTCTTTGCTGTCTAAGTTGTCTTAGGGTTTTACTGCTGTGAACAGACACCATGACCAAGGCAACTATTGTAAGGACAACATTTAATTGGGGCTGGCTTACAAGTTGAGCGGTTCAGTCCAGTATCATTAAGGTGGGAGCATGGCAGCATCCAAGCAGGCATGGTGCAGGAGAAGCTGAGAGTTCTATATCTTCATCTGAATGCTCCTAGGAGAAGACTGACTTCCAGGCAGCTAGGATGAGGGTCCTATAGCCCATGCCCACAGTGACAGACCTACTCCAACAAGCCACACCTACTCCAACAGGGCCATACCTTCTAAAAGTACCACTCCCTGGGCCAAGCACATGCAAACCATCACACTAGTACATGTATGTGTTCTCGATGTGTACATGCATGTGTATGAGTGTATGTGAACGTGTGTGTTTGTGTGTGTGTATGTGTGTGTGTGTGTGTGTGTGTGTGTGTGTGTGTGTGCATGTGTGTAGGGCAGAGGTTAATTCAGGTGTCTTCCTTGATCATTCTTTACAATGTTTTGAGGAAAGATCTCTTACTGCACCTGGAGTTGAGCAGTTGAGTGGATTGGTTGGCTAATGAACACCTGAAACTCTCCTGCTCCCACCCCCAGGGTTATAGGCACAGGCCTCAGGCTTCTGTGGCAGGAATTTTACCTATCGAGCCACGGAATAAGTTAAGCATAAGCAAACATAGCTACCATTAAACATTTTATGGAAATATATGCCTGCAGAAAGACACAGACACAACAGCCTAGGAATGCGGGACTGTCCAGGTTGGGAAATTTTGAGGAGAAAGAGCTAGATTGTTTCAAGGAAAGTTGAAGGGACAAAGAGGCTGGGGCCCAAAGAAATAGCTTCCGTGGGGACAGATGGCTCTTCTGCAAAACTGGGGACCCAGAGAATCCATTTTCTTTGGAGGGGAAGCATGGGGAGAGGGCTCACAGCCCAGAGTCTGTTTATACTGAACAACCGTGGAGAATGCACACCAGTTTGTTAGAGAGAATAATTTGCATCTATCACAAATTAGAGGACCTGGTGGAAGCAGCTGGGCCTCTGGCACTAGAGATGCCCGAGGCCGAGGGGTTGGGACCATCACAACAAGAAAGCTTAATGAAAGCTGAGCTCCAGTTCAAGGAGCAGGTGACCTCACGCTGAGGGGCACACAGGTAGGCTTATGATTCAAAGGAGCATCAGGCAGATCCTGATCGCAGGAGAGGCCTCCATTATGGTGTCCTGGACTCCTCAGAGGGACAGCTGGGGCACCTCAGGTAGGCAGGTGCAACGGGAGCCCTTCTCAAAGGAAGGAAAGGTCCGGATGTTCTCTGATCCAGGGGTGGCATCTGTGTGTGGGGGAGTGCTAGGTCACTTCTGGGGATCCAGGAGCAAATGGTAGTTTTGAGTAATACAGCTTTACAAAGATAAGCAGGCTTGCCAGGTCAGGAGTGTGCAGGAGCCATCCTCCTATTGCACGGGCTCAGTGCATGGGCTGTGCCTGGGAAGGCGTGTGAGGAGTCTCTAGCCAACCTTGACCCAACAGTTGCACTGTCAACAATTATGTTTACGAGAGCTAAGCGTCAGGGTGAGATCACAGGTTGAACTGCGTGTTCACATGTTCACGTCTGAATGCCCAGAACATCAGAAAGTGACCTTATGTGCATAGATGACTTCTGCTCATTCCACATAAACTAGAATGGCGGTAGGGGAGGGGGCAATCTGATTGGCTGGTATCTTTATAAGAGGGGGAGCACGAATGACCTCCATACTACATCCCATAATGTGTCTACTCATTTACATTCCCACCAAGAGCATGGAAGATTCCTTCTCTGCCCTGTCCTTGCCAGCCCACAATTAGAGGGCATTTTGAGTGCTACTCATGTCAGATATATTGTAAATGTTTGGGTTGGTGGGAATACAAGCCATCTTGATTTGATCAAGCACGGTATTCCTGTCTTGAAACATCACATTGAATTCTGTACATATGTGCAATAATTATGTGTCAATCAAGGAGGGGGTGGGGCTAGAGATTTGGAGATGGATACTTTATGAGGATGCAGTCAGGGACTTCAGTGATGATCCTGCAAGCCAATGCAAGCAGACAAGGGCCCAAACCACCCGAATCCAGTCCAACACCCCGAGTAGATCCTTGCAACCCTCAGAAGGAGCCCACCCTGCCAACACCTTAATCTTGCTCGCACATCCATGCCCAGACTTAAGTTTTATGGTTCAAGTCACGGGGCCTTTGGTACTTTGTGTTGGCCTCCCCAAAGACCAAGGCCCAGGAAGTGATGGTGACTGTGGTGGATGGCATTTATTCAGCCAGGGCATGGGCTATGTAACTGGAATCATCAAGTGTCTTCCATGACAGACCCCTGCGATAGAGGACAATTACTGACGTGTCCTGACTTACTGTCATTCCTACCCCTTCTACTCGAGAGCCACAGAGGCTCTTGTGTTGGAGTAGTTTTTGTGCTGACCCCTCCCCCAGCTTCCCTGGGCGTGACTGCCTGGTCAGAACCAACAAAGATGGCATGGTTTGGGGAGCCCAAGCTCTTGTGCCCCTGAAGTATAAGCCTGCCATGCTCCCAGGACAGACACATGCATTAAGCAACTGGACCTTGTACAAACTGACCCAAAATGTGCCCACCTCAGGGGACACCTTTTATGGCTGTCCTAGAATGAGAAGCCCAGCCCATGCTAAGTGTTTCTTTCTGACAAGTGAGGGACTTACAGGGCAAAGATAAAAAAGCCAGGTTTCAGGAAACCACACACTACATGGTACTCTTTCTATACTAAAAGAATATGTGGTCAAATACTTTGTATTTACATTATTTACATTTTCTTCACAGGTGCGCGCGCATGCACACACACACACACACACACACACACACACTAAATGAAGAGAAAATTAAATTAAAATTTATCTTTGGGAAATAGTCCCATCCTGTGGATATTTTTTTCTTGTTTTTGTTCTTTAACAAGCTGAATGTGCTAATAAATTGTATATGCATAACTAAAAAATTAACGTTGAATATGAGAAATTGCAAGGCAGCATTTACAGTAGATACACTGCTGACTGGACAGAAGATGGTGTGTTCCTCTGTGTAGGGAAGGGGCAAGGTTAGGAGAGCACCTTGACTTCCATGGCATGTGACCTAGCCTGTGGGTGTCCTCCCGGCCAATGCCACACCCGGAAGCCTCACCCCTAATCAGAGGGTTATTAGGAGGCTGGGTCTCTGAAGGCCTCCCCTGAAGAACTTGGCCGGGTTTCACAGGTCTTTAAATCCATCTACCAGTGAGGACACAGAAAGAGGGAGCCAGCATGAACAGAGAACATGCCCTCCCAGACATGGGATTGCCAGAGCCTTGATCTCAGACTTTCCACCTCCAGAGGAGTGAGGAATAGGTTTCTGTCTCTGAGCTGCCAGCTGGCCACATCTGTTACAGCAGCAAGAGCTGGCTGTTGCCTCCTGCTCACTGAAACAGCTGTACAGCCTCAGGGTTTTAAAAAGAAATGTGTAGCAGTGTTAGCAATATATAAATATATATGGATATCATATATATTAGTTATATATAATATATAGCTATAAATGTTATATGTTATATATAACCAATATATGAGCTATCACAATGTATTTATGCATGCATGCACGTATGAATGTATGTATGCATGTATGTATGTCGGCATATATGTATGTATGTATGAATATATGCATTTATGTAGCAGGAAGTGAGTGAAAGGAGCTGAGTCGGGTCTAGAGCAAGTGCTTCTCTCGGTGGCACTAGGAGACCATTCAGGGCAGAAGTTCAGCTTGTGTGGGGCTGCCCCATACAGCTGTGCAGCCAGTAATGATGGCTGACTGGCCCCTCACACAGGAAAGCCTGAGTTGGTGTGAAGGAGATCTTTTCTGGGAATGCACTCAAAGAGCACTGGGCCTATAGTTGGGTTTCATGTGAGGAAACAGAACCTTTGCCAGCATATAGGTGAGTCACCCTGAGGAATCTAGGAAACGCCATCTGATGTGAGTTCTGTTATCACTGGAATTCTCTATTCTCTCATCGGGGAGCTTTGCTGAGATCTTCTCAAAGTCAAGGGGAGATGGTGGGCTGTGAATGTCAGGGATTCCTGGGAGGAAAATGAGGGGTCACTCACCTAGCATGCTCTCGACTACCAGCCCCAGTGGACTCTGAGGCCTGTGGCTCTGGAAAAAAACTGGGCATACTTAAGCTGTCTGTCAAACAGGGTTAGGTAGCTAGTGAGGTGGGATGCAGAGAGAGAGCTGCCAACCGGAAGCCTCCACAGAGAGACCTGCTGTTCCTCAGCCCGGTTGGAACCTCTTTGCACGCAGAAGGACAGGGAGGTGGGTGGCTGTGGGTCAGACACAGGGCTGGCAGTGAGCTACCGTGGCACTCTTGTTCTTACCCTGGTACTCCAGCTTGAATCCTGGCCGGTTCTGGGAGTGGTCGCTGTGGAAGTACACGATGCTATCGTGGGAAGTGGAGAGCAGGGAACCCGGCAGCTCACTCCCGCTGAACCTGCCCATCATGCGGCTGGTCTCCGAGGGGCCACTCCGGATTTCTAAGAAGTCATGGTTGGGCTCCGTGGAGAAGTTCAAAAACTGGATGTGAGCACCTGGGAGGCGGACAGAGGCAGACAGTGCTCAAAGCCACACGGCCCTGCTCCCGGAAGGCTGTCCTCCCACAGTGTCTCTAGGGCCCAGAATCCCCACCACCAAAGCCCCCCAGCGCACATTCTGAGCTTTGTCTGAGTGGTCTGGCCATCGGAGGGATCAGAAAGTCAGCAGGCTTTGCATTCAGGAATAAAGGCACTGCTTATTTCCGAGTTCCGAGTTCCACCTGCAGTCTATTTGATTTCATGGGAAGCCAACGTCATGATGCCATTTTAATCATGTCTAATATCAATATAAAGATAGTTTCTCTAAAATGAACGTTTAGTTAAAAAAAAAATGACAGCCCCCCATTGAATCAAAAGGGCACACGTGGCCTTTTTTGCTGGTGTTTTCTAGAATCTTTAGGTCATTCTGAAGGACATGGCTAGGAAATACATCTTGTCTCACCTGATCCATTGAAAAGTCAATTGAAGTTTCTACTTGGGGGCCTTGGTGGGTTAATCAAGATCTCTTAGCCACCTGTCAGGTTACATGGATTTAATTAAGCCCCTGGGGTACATATTTACATAAGCCACGGAGAACTGAGGTTGGAACAGACTCGCTGGTATTTGTTTACAGACCAGGGTTTGCAAAATTGGATCACTATGGGAAAATGTTCTCCAGAGAAACTTATTTGCCAAGTAAAAGAAATGCCCACACGTTGCATTGTTAAACTGAGAAAATCGGGTTGGAGAAAGTAGACACTGGAAATAGAAAAAAAAATGTAAATGTCAATTGTGATTTCTATATTTAAGAGCCTGGAAGAATACATATTCATTTCCTAGTAATACTGAATGAGCATGTGCCATGGGCTAGTGTCATGCTAGGCATGGCCCAGGATGAGCACCAAGCTATTTCTTAAAGACCTCTTCATGGTGAGGTCACATATTTTGATCTTAAAATGTGTTCCTCTGTATTCTCTGGTTTGGTAGGATGAACCCTTACACATAGTTGTTTGTGTGTCTTACTATGTTCAGAGTAAAGACTCTGGGTGCTGAAGATCTTTCATCTACCTGTCCTGTTCATTCACCTTAACTCTGTGTTAATATGATTCCATTTTAGGCACTGCCTGCTTCCCTAGCTCACTCTCCTCCTCCCAACATAGATTGCTTCTACACCACAGAACATCTTTCTTTGAACCATCCTGAACCATTATCTGTAGAGCTGTGCTCTCTAGTCTTCGCCTGTGTAGCCTCCCATGCTGGAGAACTCGGCAGCCTGTGTGCCCAACCTTGGGTTCTATCAGTTGTGAAGGAGGCAGTGTTCGCCACCTAACGGCAGAGGCCTGTTACTGCAGAGGCTCTTTAAACAATAACATCTTGTGTTCTAGAGGAGAAACAGGGTGCTGGAGCCCGACTTGAAAGGAAGAGATCCTGGTACACCACTGGACCTGCAGCAGGCTCGTTGCCCAGAGCTGGAAGACAGATGAAGGTCGAAGGGACCGAGTGCTTTGGTGGCTGAACACAAAAACTCACAGAGGGCAGCCACCTATTTAAACTTCACTCCCAAGCTTGAAGACAGAGCAATAGGAACTCAGGTCCACTTTGCCCAGTGTCTGAAATATGGACTCCGCCAAGGCTGCTAAAGCCATCTTCACTTTCCCCAGTTTCCTTCAGGAGATAGTCTTAGACACTAGACTCTAGCCTTTGAGGGTCACCCCACTGTCTGAGAGCCCACCCTGACACTATTAATGATACTCAGCTATGCTTGCAGACAGGAGTCTAGCATGGCTGTCCTCTAAGAGGCTCCACTCAGTAGCTGACTCAGTGGATGCAGAGATCTGCGGCCAAACATTAGGGGGAGCTCTTGTGGAAGAGTGGGGCATAGAACTGAGGGAGCCAGAGAGGGTCAAGGACACCACAAGAAAACCCACAGAACCAACTAATCGGGACCCAGAAGGGGCTCACAGAGACTGAACCACCAACCAAAGAGCATGCATGGGCTAGACCTAGGCCCCTTACACATATGGCAGTATGGTCTCCATATGGATCCCCTAACAAGTGGAGTGGGGGCTGACTCTGA
Source organism: Montemys delectorum (assembly GCA_019843815.1). Taxonomy (NCBI): domain Eukaryota; kingdom Metazoa; phylum Chordata; class Mammalia; order Rodentia; family Muridae; genus Montemys; species Montemys delectorum. The sequence goes on from JADRCD010220947.1 coordinate 13,755, forward strand.
CTCTGTTGCCTCCCTTTGAACCCCTTTCCCCTAGCCGGGCTGACTTTTCTGGCCTCTGTGGGAGAGGATGTGCCTAGTCCTGCTGCAACTTAATGTGCCAGGGCGGGCCGGTACCCACGGGGGAAACCTCCCTTCTCAGAGGAGAAGAGGAGGGGTTAATGGGAGGAGTGGCACTGATCAGGAGGTACAGTGAATAAATAAATGCATTAAGAAAAAAAGAAAAGAGCAGCCTCCAGACTGAGGTTAGTGAACTGAGAGGTTCCAAGCCTGCGTTTCATGGAAAAGGGAGACGGGGGTGGGGAACGTCCAATGTGGCATGGTGGCTCTCATCCATATTTTTTTTTTTAATGTGTCACAGTGAATCCCATTACCTTGTAGAGTTAATTATGCAAATACAAATGGATAAGAGAAAAGGAATCCCCAGGACAGTTCTTTTCCTAGGGACAGAGTAGAATTTGAGCAAAAGGATCCCTACGAACAACCCCTCAGTTTCTTGTTGGCACAAAGCCTCAGTCTCTTTGGCATGGGCAACCAGGGTTAAATTATATTGCCAGAACATGCCATATGAATTGCTAGCAATTAAAAATTGCACCTAGACTAATGTCCTTCGCAGCCAACAACCCTCATGCCTGGAATATTCCAGCTCCCTCTCTCAATCTCCGGGCCAGCTAGAATGTGTCTATGAAGAATGCCAACTCAATTTCATATTTAATTAGGATGATGAATGGGACAGGGGAGTTAAAAGCACAACTTGAGGTCTGGACTCAGCAAAATGGATTTCCTTTTCTTTTATTCCAGGTAATTTCTTTTCCTTTTTCTTTTTAAATGGTCTTGGAGATGGAGCCTTGTGCCTCGCAAAGGCAAACTCCCATGCCCTCTCTTCCCTCAGCTCCGTCTCTCGTTGAGTTTTTGATTCTATACCCCTGCGTTTAGTTCAGGACTCAAACTATGGTAACCCCTGACCTTTCTTCCCCTACACTACCAAGACTGCACCAGACAGCAACGGATAAAGCCTAGGAAGGACAGTGCGGGGGGCTGAGCTTATGCTGGGGTGGGGCAGTCAGCTAGTTAATCTAGACCTGGGCTCAGAGCTCCTGTCTCCCTGGAGGCTGCAGACTTACCAAAGCCCACCGGCAGTGAGATCTTCCAGGAGCAGTCCATGTTACTGGGGTAGTTGCCTGGGAAACCAGGGCTCAGGATCACCCCTTCCATCTCTTCCACTGCTCCCCCGCATTGCGCTGTGACAATGAGAGTTCTCAGGTCAGGTCAGTCAAGGAGAGTGCAGGGCTAGGCAAGTGTCCAGAGCCACATTTTAAAATATGTCCAGAGTCATAAACCTCAATGAGAACCCAAAGGGTCTCCCTGAACATCTGTACCCATGGGTAAAACCCAGCATGTGGTCAGGACTAAAGCAAAGCTTAGGATGCTAGGAGAGCCAGCACTGACCATGCCCTTCAGAGGTCAGAGATGTCCTCTCTCTCTCTCTCTCTCTCTCTCTCTCTCTCTCTCTCTCTCTCTCTCTCTCTCTCTCTCTCCCTTTCTCTCCCTGTCCCCCCTTCTTCCTCCTCAATATAGTCGTCACAACATCAGACAAAGGATGGAGGGAAGAGAAGGGATCGACACAAATTGTGTCCTCTTTGTGTGCTTGCGACCGCACCAGATCTATCTTCTATGGGGTAGGGTGGCCGGCTGCCAAGGCTCATCATGACCACTTAGCTGTGACGGAGGGTCCAGAAACATCTGATAGCAAGTGGTGAGAGACACCTCAGCAGCTGCTCCGTTGAGAACTATTTTACATTCTATGAGGAAAGATTGTGTGAAGAAGAAAGGGGCCAATCAGCCATGGAGGCCCATGGAGGTGCTCAGGGAAGGAAATGCCAGGGTCCAGACCAGCACTTGCAAAGTCCCACCACTATGTCACAGTGCTAGTCTGCACTTCCTGCGGGACCATGGGCGAGCTCTACACCAGGCTGACCCTCCCTCTCGTTTCCAAAGCAGCAGAAAGGCACTAAGACTAGAACCCATCTCAGGGAGCTGCTGTGAGGGAACCCGGGGAAGAAGGCTTTTCACTTGGTGTAGGAGAGCTGATGTGTGCAACAGACATTGAGAGTGACAGCTCATGCTCGTACGGTTTCCTGGGCCAAGCCTCTGGAGTACACAGGTGAGCACCTAAGGCTTCAGGCCACATAAGCACATTCTGCCCTACATGCAAGCGAAAGCGCAGAAGTGAAATTCTGTCATGCCAATGTGACTTTCCAGGGGACAAGTAGGGTGTGCGTCACGATCAGCCCAGCACTGAAAAACCTTCCTTTTCCACTTCTCATTTCTCTTTAACCTTCAAAGGAAGGTTTCTGGGCTGGGGGAAATGACTCATTTGGTAAGGTCCTTGCTGTGTGAGTGCGAGGTCCTGAGTTTGAGTGTCTGGCATCTGTGTAAAAGCCAAGTGCAGTGCTATACCTGTAATCTGAGGGCTGAGGTGGGGCTGGGGAGAGAAGGAAGGACTCTTCAAGCTCATTGGCCAGCCAACCTAGCTCAACAGGTGAGCTCCAGGTTTAGGGAGAGGTCCTGCCTCAAAACACATCTGGAGAGTGGTGGAGGAAGACATGCACAGGCGGACACACACACCCACACCATGTGTGTATACAACACACACACACAAACACACATTCACTAAGTATATACAACACACACCAAGTATATAAACAACACATATCAAGTGTATATACACAATACATCAAGTGTACACAACACACACACACCCAAGTGTATACAACACACACTAGGTGTACTTACAGTACACATCAAGTACATACAACACACACAAACACTAAGTGCATATACAACACACATACCAAGTGTATATAACAAACATACACAGGGCGGGAGGAAGAGGAAGGGAGGGCGAGAGAGCTAATGAACCCCACTGGACAGCTGCAGTGGGAAATATGCTGCTTGGAGCCTGGCTCTTAGGAGACACCCAGCTATTATTTGTTTCCTGCTTTCTTGACCTGACCAACGTTCTCCGCAGCATCCTTGTATCTGTTAATTCCCTCAGCCTTGCCTAGCATGGGCTCAGCAGTGAAGCCAAGTCCAGTCCTTATTTTATGTGCAACCCACAACCTTACAAGCAGGTTTGTTAGTCTGCCCTTTGACAAAGCCACGAGATAAACCCAATGTGCCCAAAAATGCCTTCTGGGCTCTGGCTGGTTTTGTGGGGCCACAGTGGCCCCCAAAATATTCTCAGGTAAGTAACCTTGTTGTGATTTTTTTTAGTTGGCAGGCAGAGCCTTCTAGAAGTCAGGACAGCTTTGAATGAGAGTTAGAAATTACAAAAATGTCTTTCAGAAACTACTGACTTGGAACAAATCCAGAACATCAGAATTCCTTTTGACTTGAACTTGAACACAGCAATACAGGTGGGAGCTCTGATCCCTAGGGATTTGGACTTTAGTGGATTTCGAAGTGGGTTCTTTTACCAATGCAGAGCGGAGGGGGGTAGTTCCAACGACGCACAGTCCCGGGCATGCAGGAGATGTGGGCGTGGCCCTGGAGGAAGGAGAACAGAAGTGGGCGAGAGGCTCCCAGGGGCACAGTTATCCATATAACCCAGAACACAGGCTTGCTCTGGGCCTCATGTTAAGGGACAAGACATACAGACACATGGGATCACCTTGGGATTTGAGGTAAGACAGAAGGAGAGAGATTTGGGGGGAGACCACTTATTGAGAACCATCACTAAAGAATTCTCATTATAAGAGGTTTCCTTGTGAGTTTCCTCTAATTACTAAATTCCCTCATGGGCCCTCAAAGGGAAATTAAATTTTCCCAAAGTCCAATCAAATCCAGCTTTGCAGGAACACATTCTCGGCTGGATTGTTCAAAGCCTTTACCATCGACAAAGTTTGTGTTTTTCGAGAACAGTTCCAGGAGTACAGAGCCGTCTCCAGTGGGTATGGAGGCCACACCCGTCCTTGATGGAGATAGCTGTGTGGCTACAGGACTGGGCCGTCAGCTCAGGGGACAGATGTCTGCTCCCTGCCCTTGGGTTTTGGTGGAGGAGAGGTAGGTACCTGGAGGGCATATCCTGGCTCACACTGGAAAGAGACCACATCGTTCACCAAATAGCGCTCTCCTGTCTTCACCCCATTGCTGGGTACAGCTGGTTCGGGACAACTGCTCAAGCCCACCGCTAGACAAGCCAGAAGCAGGGAAAGAGAAGGATGTGTAAGCTTGGCAGGCTGAGGTGACAGAGGCTGAGGGGACTGTTGGCTGCTTGAGGTCCAAAGCTTGTGCCCTCCTGGACACGTGCCAACCTCTATACCTGGCATGCTGAGGAGGTCAGAACGTGTAAGACAGAGGCTCACCAGGTCAAAGCTGGGATGGGGGTGCCACTTCAGGGACTGTGGGTGTTTTGTGTACCTGCTGAATTCAGCATCAGGCCACCCTGGCTGCAGACCCCCAGGCCTCTCTGAGCCCCCACCAATGTCCCTCTTGAACTTGCTTTCAACTTCCCTCCCCTTCCTCTGCCCTCAGAAGACAGGGTCTGTAGTAGGAAGAGAGGCCACCAGAAGGATAGAAGAATAAGGAACAGTTAAAGACGGAGTACTTCTGTGATGCTCGAGGCCCAGTCAAAAGTCCCCTTCTTCAGGACAGGCTGGCCTGAAAGAAGTTGACCTACCAGCAAGACTCTCCTCTTGCTGCAAACTCAAGGTCAGGACAGTCTCCTTCTATAAGGGGAGCCCCTCACACCTGGCCCTGCATGCTCAGCACTAGCCCTCAGGCACTGTAGGATCTAGTTACAGCTCTGAGCTGTTTCATGCCACCCCAAACTCATAGGCACTGATGACTCTTACAATCTCTCCTTGAGTCTCTGGCCCTCCTTGCCCACTCTGAAATACATCTTTATGGCCATCATGGTTAACTCAAGAGTCGGCCACACCCCCTCCCATGATCCCCTCTGTGGGCTCTCAAATTCTCCCCTGTTCATTTTTCTTGACTTAAAGTTTGACCCATGTTCCTTCAGTCCAGCTGTACCGATCATCCTGCCTAGGGGTGGCTGTGACATCGTCATTATCATCACGGTCATCTCAGGAGGAGTGCTTTTTCTGAGCCTGTCCCCTCAGCAAGGCAGGGTCACTGAACCTGTCACCTCATTCCACCTGTTTGCTGCAGGCCTTAACTGCCATCTCATAGAGAGGGTGACAGTGGCCCATATGTGTGGTCTTGAGCCACAAAACTGGGATCCAGGCCCAGATCAGTGTTACTCCAGGTTGGTCCAAGAGCAGTCAAGCTCTGAGGTCACATGAGCAACATTCCAGCCTCAAGATGTATGAAGTAGACCCCTGTGTGCTGGTGGACTCCATGTACAGCTCACTTCTCCGTTAGAGCTAGGAGACTCGTAAGGGCATGGGGCTTGCTAGATAGAGGTCTTCTCTCCTTCAAAGTGTGCTTTGCACAAAAACAGGGCCTTAGAGGGGGTGGCAGCCTGTGTGGCTATAAGAGCTGGGCGAGGGAGGTTTGAGAGAGGTTAGCCTTCCCCTTCCTGGTGGCTCCCTTGAGAGATGCAGGCTTCCCGGGCAGCCTATAGGTAGCCACATGTCCAGGAAGAAAAGGGTAAGGGATTACTTAGCCCAGGGAACCTGCCACTGGTCTGTCTTCCGAGTCCTTGGTCCACTTAGAGGTAAAACTCTGAAAACATTTTTTAGCTCCTGAAGAAAATTGACATGTGATAAAGTATACAAATTATATGTGAATATGCCATGTGCATCCTATACAGTTGGTGTATGTGAGTATGCTGTGTGTATCCTATGTAGTTGTTATATGTGAATATGCTGTGTGTGTCCTGTGCAGTTGTTAAATGTGGACATACTATGTGTATCCTATGTAGATGTTATAGGTGAACATGCTGTGTGTATCCTATGCAGTTGTCATTACCATTTGAGGATATATGTTGTGCTTTAACAAATATTTGCACTTGTGTGGCCCTTACCAAAGCTAGAGGGCATTGGGCTGGGGATGTAGCCAGTGGTGGAGTGGTTGTCTAGCATGTGCGACATTCTGGGTTTCACCTCTAGTACCACAAACCCCTAACACAAACAAAAATAAAAAATACATTGCAGTCACTCCAGAATACACTGCTGTCTCCTGTCCCCATTCCCAGACTGCGTACGTGCCTCTGAGACGGGACTCTGATGCTTAGAAATGAAGACTGTTGGTGGCTATGCCCCAGGCTCTCAGTCGTGAGACAGAGGAAAGTGAACACAAGGCTCTTCCACATGGCTGCCTGCTGCTTGCCTTGGCAGGGACGCCCTGACCATTCAGTAGGGGAGCTCACAGCAGAGTGACTTGAAAACCCTATTGGGGAGGTGATGGGGATGGAAGGAGATCGGCTGTGTCTACAACTAGTTGCAGCCCCCACCTACAGGAGCACTATAGTGCCTTCAGGGAACGATGTGCATCCTGGGATACAACTGGCCCTCCCTCAACCACCCGGAGAAAGCTCACTCTTCTAGGAGACCCAAGTGGTCGTCTGCCTAACTTCCGGTGCTGGTCCCCATTCTGACCCCACCAGATCTTTCTGTGTGTCCGTGCTGTCACAGAGAAAGCCTCCCAGCCTCCCCTCCATTTTCTTATATCCAAGATTGTCTACTGGGGCCAAGGCTGATGCTAAGCGCTGTCCATGCAGGTTCTCGGGTGTCTAGAGGATTCACGTGTCAGTGGGTGCTGGATTTATCCCACTGTTGAGTATCCACACTTTAGAGAGCTTCGGGCCTTCTCTAATCCTTAGCCTCTTCCTGTGGTCAGTGGTAGGCTTCAGTGGGAAGGAGTAATGACAGCCCAATCTAGCCCACACCGTAGGTAGGGATCCAGACACTGTTTATCCCTACCCAGCAACCCCCCCCCCCCCCCCCAGCCATGACCCTGGATTCTCACTCTTGTATTCTAAGTGGAAGCCGGCAGCAGACACACTGATGTCAGAGTAGAAGTGGAGATAGAGCTGGTTGGAGGTGCTGTTCAGGAGGGCGGGTACCGTCGTCCCTGAGGAGAGGACAGCAAGGGTCATTCCGGTACCTTCCCCGGTACCAATTCCTACCCTCCTCCCGGGTACCAATTCCTACTTAGCTGCTCTGCTTCTACTGCCTGCTGATATTCTGCTCCCAGGAACCCGAGGATCCCCCCCGCCCCCGATCAAACCCACTGAATGACAAATGCCAGCTGGACAATGCGCCAGGGAAGGGAAACCATGGATGAGCAGCGCCATAGACCTATGCCACAGGAGGGGATGCTCCTCGGTGAGAGGGCTGGGAGTATGGTCCCCACTCAGTCATCTTCAAAATGATTCCAACATGTACAGTTGTGCGGTCACCCCAGCAGGACAGGCGGTTTGTCCGGGTGTGCATGAATCATTTTTCTATTTTAACATCTGGAATCCTAGCGGATTCAGGTAGCTTCCTGAGCCGTTGGACCAAACCACACACCATGCTCTGGTACATGCTTGGCTTTGGATGGGTGGGAGGGGGCGACATCCATTTTGGGGAAAAGTTGGGTTGTTCCTTTTAAAATGAGACAATGGTGATTCCGTTTCTCAATATATGCTCTTGGGGATGGACAATGTACGTGGCGCCAGACCCGGTGGCTAGACTGGGTTCCAGAGAGAAAAGGTGCGATGGTGGGGCACCCCAGCCAGCCACGGGAAATTGTAAGTGTGGGGCTGGTGTGGCAGTGATCTGCCATGGGATCTTAGCGAGCTGGGTGGAGAGATTTCGGAGCTCTGAGTCAGAATCTGCATGAGTTGAGAACAGGCTGGCTATGCCCACCAGTGCCTGACTGGCCAGCCTGTTGGTGCCTGCCTGCAATATTATGGATTACTCTTTTAATATTTCATGCTATAAGACCTTGCATGTGAATATCCATCCCAGCATTAGTCACAGCGGCTTCATAATGAACGTGACACCGATATCTACTGAGTGGTGGGTGGGTATATGAAGAAATGGTCTGCTCACACAGTACAGTGTTGATTCAAACTGACACTGGGGGAAACATGTGGAAGCCTGACAGAAAGCCACATGGTGTAAGCCTTCATTTGAATGAACTTCTTGGACTATGGGAATGGAAAGATCAATGGTTGCTAGAGTCTAGGGGGGCGGGGTAAGCAGGGGATGAAGACTGAAGGCAGTCTGCACTTGGTTTCTTTTCAGGACAATAGAAATAAAACTTGTTCTGGGATTATATAGAATTGATGGTTGCAGATCAACACATACAATTATGTGGTCAGCCCAGTTGGGCAGACAGTTTATCTGGCCATGCATGAATCTTTTTTCTATCTTAACATCCTGGATTTCTGGGCCTAGCAGAGTCAGATAATTTCTCGGGCCATTGAGCAAAACCACCAGACTCTTGCACATGCCTGCCATTGGATGCACAGTGGGGAATACCAAGCCCCATTCAGTGGTAATGGTGATGATGATGGTGGTAATGATGGTAGTGGTGGTGGTGATAATGGTGATGATGATGGTGTCTATCACAACCCTCCATATGGAAGCCCTGGTGGTCCCATCTTACCCGAGAAACTTCCCAGCATGGTTACGGTGTTATCTGCTCCATCAAACACTTCTAGAGAGTCCCAGTTCTGCTCTGTGACAAAACTGATGACTTGAATCTGAACAGGCAGAAGGGCGGAGTTGTCAGTCACACAGCTCAAGTGCCTCCCTCCCTTCTCGTCCCATGGGTTATTTATTTATTTATTTATTTATTTATTTATTT